>CAMAOC010000085.1:67500-98800 GCA_945859555.1 Megachile ligniseca
ATCGAAACGGTTTAAGCACGTAAACCACACACGCTGGAATTGAAAACCTCCACATCATCGGTGTTCTTTTTTACTTTTTCGTAATATATTTTTGTAATGAACCATAATAAATCCAGCTTAAACGTTCCCTTCATATCTATTTATTTGGTTCTCATGTGTTTCAGCTTATTTCCCAATTATTTAAGACACACCGTGAGGATAGCGCGTACAGTGGCGTGCTGAACGTACCGTGATAGCGCGTACAACGGACATGCTGTTCGAAAAACCGAATCGGAGCAGTTAAACTAAATTCTATGATTGACATGTCTAATGTCGCGGTCGGTAATAGAAAAATCGCGGTCGATAATTGGGATTAATTCATACCCTCTGAGGACTGATCTTAGCCTCTAGACGCTCATGAGGACGAATAAAAACAAAAAATTCTGCCGGGATGTTACACCTCCCTCCTTATGTTGGTCTCTTGTCCTCAAGTCGAATCCTGCTTGGCGAAACGTTTGATTATGCAGTTGCAGCAGCGGCATTTTTCCTCGTTGTTCCTGGGAGAGATAGCGCCTTGTGCAAATAGCCTCAGCGTCCTGTAATATTCCCGCCTCTGGTCTATGGGATTCGTGATCCTCCTGTAGTCTTCCCATGAGGGTTTGGGTATATCTATCTCGTTTAAGTTCCAATCGGGACTGGGAGCCTCCTAATTTTAAAATCGAATGAATCCTATCTTTCGTAATATATGTATAATTTCGTTACCTTGCTCGTTGTTAGATTCTTTCTCATTTTCGATTTCATTTTTCGTAGGATTACCTTTCTGCCTGCGCGTCGTGCCATGTTTGTTTGTTTAATATGGCGGCGGAGTTTGTTGTAAATTAATTATTTTTATGGCGCGAAGTTTAAAAATTTATATGTTCGTATTATTATATATATATATTTGTCTTATTAGATTAAATGTGTGGGTAATAATTGTATTTGCCATTATTTTCCCCCCAAAAAATTAAAAATTTTATTGAATAATTAGATAACCAAAATTTTTTGTTTTTTATTAATTTTTACATATTAAGGTATATGCGTCCATCTTGATATATGATGCCCTTTAACTCGATTATGTCATAATCGTCATTTATGTCCATGAGAACGCCCGCTTGGAAGGCTTCGTCCTCCTCGCTGTCGTTATTGCTAATTTTGTTGCTGCATTCTGAGCAGGCAATGGCGGGTTTAATAGTGGACAATTTTACCCTGCATCTCATGCAGTAGATTTTCCGCAGTACATCCTCTTGTTTAATATAATGATGGGTTCCTATATGTATATATATTAGATTGTGTTATTATATATATATATAAATAATTTTTTTCATAATAATAGATTTTTTTTTATTCTTGCCTGCGCTCCACCATTGGATTTTCGCTGACGGATCGGCGTTTATTGCGCACGTAATGCACAATCGCCCCAGATGTTGATTAAATTTGTATGAAAACGTTAGTTTTCTGTCTTTAACACATATCGCAGATAAGATATTTTGTGCCCTTTGATGATTTTCCATTTTCTTTCCTTTTTTTTTCTTTTCAACGAAACGAGTTGTGTTAAAAGTTTAGCGTTCTTCCTGGGCATTTGAAGTTAATGCAATGCGCATGCGTGGAGTTGCTTCTAGAACGTTTGAAATTTTGCTAGTGCGCTTGCGCGCCAATTTGAATCTCTTTCCTTCAAGTTGCAATTTTCTTCATCTCGTAATCGATCCTGGATCACTTATTTGTAGATGGGCCCTTTTGATCCGGTCTTTATGAACGATGCGTTTCTTGTTTCTGCCACCCACTTGCAGTTCTACATTGTTGCCTTCGATGGTCCTTATGATTTTGAAGGGGCCCGAGTATTCCTTCTCCAGTTTATTTTTTCGTGGCGGGTTTAAGAGAAATACATCCTCGCCGGTCTCGTAGTGCCTTGGTCGAATTTTCTTATCGTAATAATATTTTTGACGGTGTTTGGCCTGTTTAAGATTGTAGTGAGCGGTGTTTCGAAGAATATGTAAAGTTGAAATTAATTTGTCTACGTAGTCGGGGTACGTGCAGATGCCTTCTTCTACTTGGAAATTGGATGGTTGGCGTGCTTTCCTTCCAAATACGAATTCATGGGGAGTGAATTTGGTGCCCTCGTGGATGCTGGAGTTGTATGAGAACATTGCTTGGGGAAGCCATTCGTCCCATTGTTTTTGTTGTGTTAAAAAGTGTTTTAAATATTCTATGAGAATCTGGTGGCTTCTTTCTAGGGATCCATTAGATTGCGGGTGGAAAGAAGATGTCCTGTATGTTTTGATATGGAATATCCTTGCGAGTTTCTTCATCAGGGCACTCATGAAGCATGTCCCCTGGTCTGTCAAAATGGCTTTTGGACTTCCGAATCTACAGATGAAGTATTCTGTGAATGCTTTTGCTACATCTTCTGCGGTGATTCATACTATTGGCGCTGCTATTGAATATTTGGTTAAATTGTCTTGGATTGTCAGTATGTAGCTGTAACCCCTGGATGTTAAAGGTAATGGTCCGAGAATGTCTAATGATACTTTGTCAAAGGCGTCTATTGGGGTGTCGGTAATAATCATGGGCTCTTTACTTTTAACGCGTACTAATTTATTCCTTTGGCAATCTACGCAGGTCCTGATGTATTCAGCTACGTCCTTCTTCATATTTTTCCAGTAATAGTTGTCCCTGATTCGATGGTAAGTCTTCCTTATTCCTTTATGTCCCCCCACTGGCGTTATGTGATTTTCCTTTATTATGGGGACTCTGTCTTCGTACACAGGGGTTCTAATATCCCCTGTGCAGAGCGTGGCTTTAATGGGTGTATTAGCAAAGATTATGTATAAAATTTTCTTAATAATTTTTACATCCGGTAAGCTAATTTCACTAATATTGTACTGTTGGAGTAGCGAGGCAAGTTCTTTTAACGTATGTGGCAATTCCTCTTTTGTCGTTACTGTGACCCCAAATATCCATTGCTTTTTAAATTTAATTTGTGTTATTTTCTTTCCAGGTTGTGTCCTAATTCTTCTCTGCTTAATTAATATTCCTGACTCCGGATCAAGAGGATTTCCTTGTGAGTCCCAGAATACTGCTATCGGCCCTTTCCTTGTCCACAGATGGTCTTTTATTTCTATAATGGAGCTAATGGTTTCTTCTGTTATAATTCTTGGTCTTCCAGGTTTGCTTATTACAAGTTGTCCATCCTCTCTTTTAATTTTTATGGGGGTTACTGGTCCTGACTTTGTGGGACCGGAGTTTGAACTTCTTCTTCTTTCAGGAATGTAGGGAGGAGGTTCTCGTTTACGGGATTCTGAGGAGGAGGAGGGAGCAGCGTCAATTTTGGGAGGATCTCTGAACAGGTGCTGTGGAATTATGGTTTCTTCGTCCAGTTCCTCTATTTCGTCCCCAATGACTATAGGATCATTTTTCCGTAATATGAGTGGTGGAGGAGTCTTCTTTTTGAATTCGGAGGGTGGCCGATGTATCTGTACTTGCGTTTCTTGGGTCTGTCTTCCATGTTCTTCATTTGCTGCTGGGTTGATGATTTCTTCGTCCGAATTGTCAGTGTCGTAGTAGTTCGACTCCTCGGAACTTAATTCTTTTTGTATCGTTTTCTTCCTTCGTTTATCCGGTAAGGGGTCTGAATTCCCATTTTCTCGTGGACGGGTAGGATATTGATGATGCATTTTCTTCTTTTTAAATTCCCTCGAACTCGTAGTAGTTGTTGATTCCCGTTGGCGGGTATTATGTTGGTGCCATTCCTTTTTCTTCTTGTTTTTCCCTTTTGTGTCAGAGCTTGTTGCTGATGACCGAGGCCTTTTTGAATCTACCGGGAGTATGGTCGCTTGAACGGGATTACGGGATAGTGCGTCCGTGTTGGCGTTCAAACTTCCTGATTTGTATTTTATCTCGTAGTCATATTCGCTGAGCTTGATTCGCCAGCGTAGTAACCTCGACGTAGGATCAGCGACACTGTTCAACCAGACTAGAGGCTTATGGTCCGTGATGAGGAAGAATTTTCTACCATAGACGTATGGGCGGAAATAGTGTACTGCGTACACGATGGCAAGTAGTTCTCGCTCAGTCGTGGAGTACCTAGTTTCTGCAGGATTGAGAACTCTTGAGGCATAGGAGATTGGCCGGTCCTTCCCTATTTCGCCCTGGCTGAGAATGGCTCCAATTGCTGTCCCTGACGCATCAGTCGTAATAGTAAATGGCTTTGTAAAATCTGGATGCGTTAGGATTGGCTCTTTACATAGGCATTCCCTAAGGATGGTAAAGGCTTCTTGTTGGAGTTGTGTCCATTCGAATTTCTGCTCCTTTTTAGTCAAGTCTGACAGTGGTTTGGCTATTTTCGAGAAGTCTTTAATGAACCTTCTATAATAACCACACAGTCCTAAGAACTGTCTTACGTTCTTCACGGTCTCTGGTATAGGGAATTTTTCGACAGCTTCTATTTTCTTGGGGTCTGGCTTTACTCCGTTTTCATCGATGATGTGGCCCAAGTATGTTACTTCTTTCTTCAAAAATTCGCATTTGTCGGGCTGCAAGCTGAGGTTGGCGTCTCTTAGTCTCTCCATCAATTTGTTGAATTTTACTTCATGTTCGTGTAGCGAACTGGCGTAGATAACTATATCGTCCAGGTATACGAATACTTCGATTCCTTGGAGTCCTGATAGCACGTTGTCCATTAGCCTTTGAAAAGTGGCTGGCGCGTTCTTTAATCCGAACGGCATTCTGTTGAACTCGTAGTGGCCATAGGGTGTGGAGAACGCCGTCTTAACCTTGTCGTCGGGATGCATCGGAATTTGATGGAAGCCAGATTTTAAGTCGAATATGGAGAAGTATTTGGCACCTCCCAATTGGTCCAGTATGTCAGTGATGTTAGGAAGTGGGTAAGCGTCTCCAATGGTCTTTTCATTTAATTTCCTAAAGTCTATAACTAATCTCCATTTCTTTTTTCCCTGGGAGTTTTCTTTCTTCGGGACGATCCATAAAGGAGAGTTGTAGGGTGATGTGGAGTGTTCGATGATTCCCTTCTGAAGAAGATCGTCTATTTGCCTGTTGATTTATTCCTTGTGAAATTGTGGGTAGCGATATTGTTTTACGTTAATAGGTACGTCGTCGGTAGTAATGATGCGATGATGTACTTTGTTCGTTGATTCTAAATTTTCTCCCGGTAAATTAAATCGGTCCGCGTGTTTCCTGATTAATTTCTCGACGCTGGATTTTTCTTCGGAATTTAGATGATCTAGTCGTAATAATTTGAATAATTGTTGTACCCTGGGAGTGTCTTGAAATGGTAGTTTTTCGATAGGTGATTCTTCGAACGGTTGGAGTTCTTTTTCTGGCATGGTAATTTTGATGGTTTCAGAGAATACGTTAATTGCGTAGATAACTGCTACTCCATTTCTATTAGTGACTACAGCGTTACCAAGATGCAAATTTGGGTAAATATTTAATTTTGGGACGTAACCGGTATTAAGATTTGTTTTTAGGATTTTAATTGGTATTACGGCTCGTTCCCTGGCTTTTATATGTATTATTGGTTCTTCAAATGGTATTGTGAAGTTTTTAGCGATTATTACGGATTTCTGATAATCTATTATTGCCCCGGTGTTTCGGAAGAATTCGTTCCCTAGGATTCCGTCTTGTATTATTGGTAAATTTTCAGCTACATGTAGAATTGTCTCTGCGTCGAAAATCTTCAATTTGATGTAGCCTATTGTAGAAATTGTTCCCTCAGTTATTCCACTTAATTGCAAGCAAACATCCGTATAGATGTGAGTTGGATGTAGTAAAGAAGATTTTTTTATTAGATTAAGATCTGAACCCGTGTCTATCATGAATTTAGCTATTCCTAATTCAAAATTTTTGTGTCTCACTTCTATACTCGGAGGCTTTTTAATGGCTTTAGTAGGTACGATGAGATTCTTTGTGCTACGTACCTGCGCGTTTTTCCTATCTTCATATGCCTTTTTGCGGCATTGTTCGATTGTATGCCCGATATTTTTACAAAACGAGCAAGTAGGCGGAGGAGGCTTAGCTATTGGAGGCCTTCTGAGAATATTTGGGTTGGCTGTTTGGCTATTTGGATTTGGGGCTCTATACTGTGGTCCCGGTTTTTCCTGACTAGTTCCTCTCCAAGGTCTCGTCTGTTGATTCGTGTATCGGCAATCTTGAGTCCTATGTCCTAGTCTTTGGCAATTTTGACAAAATTGTTGTTGGCATTGTACCCTAGCCGTTTGTTGAGTCCCTGACATGTAGTTTGGACGCTTGTAACTAATTACTCGAGAATAGTCTTCAGCCATTTTCAATCTAAATTGACTTTCCCTAAATTCGGCCTCAGCTAAGATTGTTGCGCTAATCGCATCATTCAAATAAATGTAATCATGGCTCCACAGTCTACTATAGATTTCTGGTCTTAGGCCAGTTAAGAATGTTCTAATTGCGTTATTTTCTGCAGTTTTATTATATTGATGCGCTTAATTTGGTTGTTCTAACTCGTTGCAATTCTTGATTTGAAGAAGGAGACTAGAAACGCAACTACTATAATCTACGACAGCTTCATTTGGCATTTGTGCCATCTTTGATAAATCTCCGTATAATTGATATGATGTGTATAAGGGAGCGAAACGTGATTTTAAAACAGAAATTAATTCATCTATACTATTATAGTCGCCACTTGCAATAACTCGTGATGCTTGACCGAAGAATTTGTTTTTAATTAACTGCACAAGACCGTATTCAGCGTGAGGTGAAATTATACTCTTAGCGTTTAAACAATTTTTCGTGAATTGATATAACGGAATGTTATGGCCGTCGAAAGGAGGCACTATATCCGCGGCGTCCCGTATGCTAATCTGAGGAGAAGAACGAGAAGCGCTCTCGATTGGAACTTCTACTTCGTCCTGCATCGTAAATTGCTAAATCTAACGTAATTTAATTAATTAATATATATATATATATATATATTATGTATATGTATAACTAATACTATTTATTATTTTTTTTTCTTTTTTATATATTTTATTTCCTATATGTATACTTTTCCTGCGTCTATTTATTACTCTAGAATGAATGGTCTTGACCTCCGCAGAGAAGTATTCTCTTTACCACGCAAGAGATCAGTGACACGTATCTGCAGCTACGTTCAATAATCTTATTCTCGCTTGGAATCCCACCGCTGTCACCAACAAAATTTATTTGTCTATTATAACGTGCAACGACTCTGGACCTAGGTACAGATATTTACAGCGCTCGTGAGGCAAAGAGCGGTATTTACCTACTGAACGACTCGATTATTAATAAACTAATTCTAAAGATTGTGGGATTCGTGTGGTGTGCGGTTAAGAATTGAAATTCACAGGTCAATACCTTTCAATAAGGTTTATTCAATAAATAATGATGATGATGAAGGTGGTTTAACAATTAACAATTATAACAATTAAAGAAAAGTATACGTATCTAATATAGTGACATTAATAATGGACGACTAACTCAAAAGAACTAAAATATATTTCGTTGTAATAAAGAACAGAAAGGTATATAATTTAAATAATACGCGATCGTAAATGCAAAATGTATCTAACAAAATAGGATTGGATAGTTAACGCTTCGCGACAAATCCTACCTAGATCTGATTCTCGTTCAAAGCTAACTATTCTCCTTCGCAAAAATTAAAGAGATTTTATATGTTGAGAGTCTAAGATTTGATACTCTGAAATTAACGCAATTATAATATTCAACGCAATTTACACGGTTCGCAATTTAGCTCTATGTTGAATCCTACCTAAGTCTGATTTCTTTAGAAGCTAATTAACGCAGTTTCGAGATTGACAATATTTGATTTCTGTTTCTGTAATATGAACGATACGTGTACAGTCTAAACTCTATAACGAATCCTACCTAAGTTTGATTCTGTTTCTAGAATTTACTGAGTACTCTTTTACGAATTTGACAATATTAATATTTGTAATTATGATTTTAACGCGATGTAGTCGACTACGTGATTTTGACAGAACAATCCTTTTTAAATGACAATATATTTTAACGATTCAAAGTCCTAGGATTTGAAGTTAATGCAAAGTTTTATTATTTTCGTCGGAACAATTACTCTTTAATTATTTTGACTCGACAACTAATTGTCCAAGACCCTTTTTGCCAAATCGCACATTGACACCCAAAACCAGATCGCTTAATTGGGGAGCCTGTTGTTCACTGGCTACTAGAACGACCCAACGATCCAGAATCAGATGAACAGTATACGTTCGACAGGGTAGCAAATAAAAATTGACTTTAATTATTAAATCGAAGTTACTGAACTGCCGCCCAAAAGACACGGGCTTCAGACACCAAGCCGCTCAAAATGGGGAGCCTGCTTTTGGCTGGCTACGATACTACCCAGAGCGAACCCCGAGAATCTGATGGCGCGTTTAGTAACACGACAAAAATTGCAATATATCTGAGAGTAGCTGAGAGCTCTCGTTTCGATGTCTCAACCTTCCCTGGCGCTGAGTATAGCTCTCTCCTGACGGAGTTTCAGATACAAGACCGCTTGAATGGGGAGCCTGTTGTTCACTGGCTACTAGAACGACCCAGCGATCAGGTATCTAAATGGCGTATACCCGCACTTCCAAAAAAGAATTAAGAATCTATTTGGCTCTTGATCAGCGAAAATTGTTCCGGATATTATTACGACGTGTATATAGCTCGACTGTGAAAATTGTTCTGCGATCTAGGCTGATTTCGGCCTGCCTTATATACTCGAAGACCTTTCACTTTTCAAGGTCTGGAAATCTACCCTTATGTTCGTCGTACAAAATTATGCGTATGATTTTAACATATAATTTATATATAAAACATTAATTAATGAAGTAAATGATTTTCTGGCTTTACTAATAGAGTCTTCGGAATAGTAACTAATGTTTGTAATATAGAAATAACAAATTAATAGCGTTTTAAATGAAATAGACACGCGCTGTCCTTTTCGCACGATTTCTATAAGAATCTACGCTATATGTTCAAGCATATGATCTCGCGGAATATTCCTATGAATAATTTTACAATTGTATTATTTATTTAGTTTGAACGACTGATTCTTGACTTCGAGTATCGATATTCTAATTCAACATAATATTGGCTATTTTTGTATATGGTGTTTGATTTAAATAATTAACGATTTTAATGTGTTATAATGTAGGTGATTGAAAATATATCATCTATCTTTGTCTAGAGATAGCGCGTCGATTCTAAGAAATCCTGTGCTAGCGTCGTAGCACGTAGTACATCGTGTATCGAAATTTTCCGTACGAAACATTTACAATATAATATTTATTCGACTAAAATAATATTCGGATTTGATTCCTAATAGCTCAGCTCTAACATATAATTAATTATCTTCCTACATATTGATTTCGCAAATAATTATTTAATAACTTTTTTTTTTGTATCTAGTAACGTTGTTAACTAAAATATATATTTATAATACGCTATAAATGGAATAATAAATGAATCTAATGTTCAGTGATATTTAACTAAATATTTAACTAGACAGTCTATATGTTTGCTAAAAATAATTATTTAATAATATAGTCTTTGTAAATTGAGAAAGTACATATAGATATATGTTACCGACAGTTAAACCAAATTCTACGATGATTGACATGTCTAAAGTCGCGGTCGGTAATAGAAAAATCGCGGTCGATAATTGAAATCTATAATACCTTTGAATAGCTTAACTTTCGGACATTTTTGAGGGCGACAAAAAAACAAAAAATTCTTCAGGGATGTTACAGAAGGATAAACACAAGAGGACTAGGGATAGTAATAATAGAATACGGATAATAATAACAGTTATAGTGATAATAATAATAGGAATAAGGATAATAATAACAGGTATAGCGATAATAACCATATTAATAAGGATAATAGCGATAATAATAATAGTAATAAGGATAATAGCGATAACAATAATAGTAATAAGGATAATAATAATAGTAATACGGATAATAATAACAGTAATAATGATAATACTAACAGATATATCGATAATAATAATAGTAATAAGTATAATAATAACAATTATAGCGATAATAATAACAGTAATAATGATAATAATATTGGTTATAGCGATAATAATAATAGTAATAAGGATAATAATAACAATTATAGCGATAATAATAACAGTAATAATGATAATAATAACGGGTATAGCGATATTAATAACAGTAATAATGATAATAATAACAGATATAACGATAATAATAATAATAATAAGGATAATAAAACAGTCACAGCGATAAAAATGACAGTAAAAATGATAATAATACCAGATATATCGATAATAATAATATTAATAAGAAAAATAATAACAGTTATAACGATAATAATAACAGTATTAATGATAATAATAAAAGGTTATAGCGATAATAATAATAGAAATAAGGATGATAATAAGAGCTGTAAAGATAAACACAAGAGGAATAGGGATAGTAATAATAGAATACGTATAATAATAACAGTTATAGCGATAATAATATCAGTAATGATGATAATAATAACGGTTATGGCGACAATAATAACAGTAATAATAATAATAATAACAGTAGTAGCGGTAATAATAATAATAAGGATAATAGTAACAGTTATAGCGATAATGATAATAAGAATAAGGATAATAATAACAGTTATAGCGATAATAATAACAGGTAATAATGATAATATAACAGATATAACGATAATAATAATAATAATAACAATAATAATAACAGTTACAGCGGTAATAATAACAGTAATAATGATAATAATAAAAGGTTATAGCGGAAATAAAAATATTGATAAGGACAATAATAATAGTTATAAGGGTACAGACGAGAAGAATAGGGATAGTACAAATAGAATAAGGATAATAGTAACAGTTATAGCGATAATGATAATAAGAATAAGGATAATAATAACAGTTATAGCGATAATAATAACAGGTAATAATGACAATATAACAGATATAACGATAATAATAATAATAATAACAATACTAATAACAGTTACAGCAATAATAATAACAGTAATAATGATAGTAATAACAGATATATCGATAACATTAATAGTAACAAGGATAATAATAACAGTTATAGCGATAAAAATAACAGTAATAATGATAAAAATAAAAGGTTGTAGCGGTAATAATAATAGTTATAAGGATACAGACGAGAATAATAGGGATAGTAAAAATAGAATAAGGATAATAATAACAGTTATAGCGATAATAATACCAGTAATAATGATATTAATAAAAGTTCATAGCGATAATAATAATAGTTGTAAGGATAAAGACAAGAGTTATACGGATAGTAACAATAGAATAAGGATAATAATAACAGTTATAGCGATAATAATAACAGTAAGAATGATAATAAGAACTGTTATAGAGGTACTAATAATGGCAATAAGGATAATAATAATAGTTATAAGGATAAAGACAAGAGGAATAGGGATAATAATAATAGAATCAGGATAATAATAACAGTTATCGTGGCAAGAATAATAATAATAAGGGTAATAATAACAGTTTTAGTGGCAAGAATAATAATAATAAGGATAATAATAACAGTTATAGTGGGAAGAATAATAATAATATGGATAATAATAACAGTTATAGTGGCAAGAATAATAATAAAATGGATAATATTAAAAGTAATACTAATAATAATAACAGTAATAGCGATAATAATAATAGTAATAAGGATAATAATAGCAGGTATAGCGAAAATAATAATAGTAACAAGGATAATAATAACAGATATAGCGATAATAATTATAAGAATAACGATAATAATAACGGGTATAGCGATAATAATAATAGTGATAAGCACAATAATAATATTTATAAGGATACAGACAAGAGGAACAGGGATAGTAATAATAGAATAAGGATAATAATAACTGTTATAGTGGCAATAATAATAATAATAAGGATAATAATAACAGTTATAGTGGCAAGAATAATAATAATAAGGATAATAATAACTGTTATAGTGGCAAGAATAATAATAATAAGGATAATAATAACAGTTATAGTGGCAAGAATAATAATAATAAGGGTAATAATAACAGTTATAGTGCCAAGAATAATAATAATAAGGATAATAATAACAGTTATAGTGGCAATAATAATAATAATAAGGATAATAATAACAGTCATAGTGGCAAGAATAATAATAATAAGGATAATAATAACAGTTATAGTGGCAAGAATAATAATAATAAGGATAATAATAACAGTTATAGTGGCAAGAATAATAATAATATGGATAATATTAACAGTAATACTAATAATAATTACAGTAATAGCGATTATAATAATAGTAATAAGGATAATAATAGCAGGTATAGCGATAATAATAATAGTAACAAGGATAATAATAACAGATATAGCGATAATAATTATAAGAATAACGATAATAATAACGGGTATAGCGATAATAATAATAGTGATAAGCACAATAATAATATTTATAAGGATACAGACAAGAGGAACAGGGATAGTAATAATAGAATAAGGATAATAATAACTGTTATAGTGGCAATAATAATAAGAATAAGGATAATAATAACAGTTATAGCGTTAATAATAATAGTAATAAGGATAATGATAGTAGTTATAAGGATAAAGACAAGAGTAATACGGATAGTAACAATAGAATAAGGATTATAATAACAGTTATAACGATAATAATAATAGTAATAAGGATAATAATAATAGTTATAAGGATGAAGACAAGAGGAATAGGGATAGTAATAATAGAATAAGGATAATAATAACTGTTATAGTGGCAATAATAATAATAATAAGGATAATAATAACAGTTATAGTGGCAAGAATAATAATAATAAGGATAATAATAACTGTTATAGTGGCAAGAATAATAATAATAAGGATAATAATAACAGTTATAGTGGCAAGAATAATAATAATAAGGGTAATAATAACAGTTATAGTGCCAAGAATAATAATAATAAGGATAATAATAACAGTTATAGTGGCAATAATAATAATAATAAGGATAATAATAACAGTCATAGTGGCAAGAATAATAATAATAAGGATAATAATAACAGTTATAGTGGCAAGAATAATAATAATAAGGATAATAATAACAGTTATAGTGGCAAGAATAATAATAATATGGATAATATTAACAGTAATACTAATAATAATTACAGTAATAGCGATAATAATAATAGTAATAAGGATAATAATAGCAGGTATAGCGATAGTAGTAATAGTAACAAGGATAATAATAACAGATATAGCGATAATAATAATAAGAATAAGGATAATAATAACAGGTATAGCGATAATAATAATAGTAATAAGGATAATAATAATAGTTATAACGATAAACACAAGAGGATTAGGGATAGTAATTATAGAATAAGGATAATAATAACAGTTATGGCGATAATAATTATAAGAATAACGATAATAATAACGGGTATAGCGATAATAATAATAGTGATAAGGACAATAATAATAGTTATAAGGCTACAGACAAGAGGCATAGGGATAGTAATAATAGAATAATGATAATAATAACTGTTATAGTGGCAATAACAGTAATAATAAGGATAATAATAACAGTTATAGTAGCAAGAATAATAATAATAAGGATAATAATAACAGTTATAGTGGCAAGAATAATAATAATAAGGATAACAATAACAGTTATAGTGGCAAGAATAATAATAATAAGGATAATAATAACTGTTATAGTGACAATAATAATAATAATAAGGATAATAATAACAGTTATATTGGCAAGAATGATAATGATAAGGATAATATTAACAGTAATAATAATAACAGTAATAGCGATAATAATAATAGTAATATGGATAATTATAACAGGTATAGCGATAATAATAGTAACAAGGATAATAATAACAGTTATAGCGATAATAATAATAAGAATAAGGATAATAATAACAGGTATAGCGATAATAATAATAGTGATAAGGACAATAATAATAGATATAAGGATACAGACGAGAAGAATAGTGATAGTAAAAATAGAATAAGGATGATAATAACAGTTACAGCGATAATAATAACAGTAATAATGATAATAATAACAGATATATCGATAATAATAATAGTAATAATAATAATAATAACAGTTATAGCGATAATAATAATAAGAATAAGGATAATAATAACTGTTACAGTGGCAATAATAATAATAATAAGGATAATAATAACAGTTATAGTGGCAAGAATAATAATAATAAGGATAATAATAACAGTTATAGCGATAATAATAATAGTAATAAGGATAATAATAACAGTTACAGAGATAATAATAATAGTGTTACGGATAATAATAACAGTAATAATGATAATTATAACAATTATAGCGATAATAATAACAGTAATAATGATAATAATAATAGTAAAAAGGATAATAACCACAGGTATAACGATAATAATAATAGTAGTAAGGATAATAGCAACGGGTATAGCGATAATAATAATAGTTATAAGGATAAACACAAGAGGAATAGTAATAGTAATAATAGAATAAGGATAATAATAACAGTTATAGTGGCAAGAATAATAATAATAAGGATAATAATAACAGTAATAATGATAATAATAACAGATATATCGATAATAATAATAGTAATAAGAATAATAATAACAGTTATAGCGATAATAATAATAAGAATAAGGATGATAATAATAGTGATGAGGACAATAATAATAGTTATAAGGATACAGACGAGAAGAATAGGGATAGTAATAAAAGAATAAGGATAATAATAAGAAGAATAAGGATAATAATAACTGTTACAGTGGCAATAATAATAATAATAAGGATAATAATAACTGTTACAGAGATATTAATAATAGTAATACGAATAATAATAAGAGTAATAATGATAATAATAACAGCTATAGCGATAATAATAACAGCTATAATTTTAATAATAACAGTAATAATGATAATAATAACAGCTATAGCGATAATAATAACAGTTATAGCGATAATAATAATAAGAATAAGGATAATAATATCAGTTATAGAGGCATTAGTAATAATAATAAGGATAATAATAACCGTAATAATGATAATAATAACGGTTATGCCGATAATAATAATAGTAATATGGATAATACTTACCGTTATAGCGATAATAATAACAGATATATCGGTATTAATAATAGCACTAAGAATAATAATAACAGTTATAGCGATGATAATAACAGAAATAATGATAATAATGAAAGGTTATAGCGATAATAATAATAGTAATAAGGATGATAATAATAGGTAGAAGGATATACACAAGAGGAATAGGGATAGTAATAATAGAATACGGATAATAATAAGAGTAATAGCGATAATAATAATAGTAATAAGGATAGTAATAATAGTAACAAGGATAATAATAACAGTTACAGCGATAATAATAACAGTAATAATGATAGTAATAACAGATATATCGATAACAATAATAGTAACAAGGATAATAATAACACTTATAGCGATAAAAATAACAGTAATAATGATAATAATAACGCTTATAGCCATAATAATATCAGTAATAATGATAATAAGAACGGTTATGGTGATAATAATAACAGTAATAATAATGATAATAACAGTAATAGCGATAATAATAATAGTAATAAGAATAATAATTACAGTTATAGCGATAATAATAACAGAAATAGTGATAATAATGAAAGGTTATAGCGATAATAATAATAGTAATAAGGATGATTATAATAGGTAGAAGGATAAACACAAGAGGAGTAGGGATAGTAATAATAGAATACGGATAATAATAACAGTTATAGTGATAATAATAATAAGAATAAGGATAATAATAACAGGTATAGCGATAATAACAATATTAATAAGGATAATAGCGATAATAATAATAGTAATAAGGATAATAGCGATAACAATAATAGTAATAAGGATAATAATGATAGTAATACGGATAATAATAACAGTAATAATGATAATACTAACAGATATATCGATAATAATAATAGTAATAAGTATAATAATAACAATTATAGCGATAATAATAACAGTAATAATGATAATAATAACGGTTATAGCGATAATAATAATAGTAATAAGGATAATAATAAAAATTATAGCGATAATAATAACAGTAATAATGATAATAAGAACGGTTATGGTGATAATAATAACAGTAATAATAATGATAATAACAGTAATAGCGATAATAATAATAGTAATAAGAATAATAATTACAGTTATAGCGATAATAATAACAGAAATAGTGATAATAATGAAAGGTTATAGCGATAATAATAATAGTAATAAGGATGATTATAATAGGTAGAAGGATAAACACAAGAGGAGTAGGGATAGTAATAATAGAATACGGATAATAATAACAGTTATAGTGATAATAATAATAAGAATAAGGATAATAATAACAGGTATAGCGATAATAACAATATTAATAAGGATAATAGCGATAATAATAATAGTAATAAGGATAATAGCGATAACAATAATAGTAATAAGGATAATAATGATAGTAATACGGATAATAATAACAGTAATAATGATAATACTAACAGATATATCGATAATAATAATAGTAATAAGTATAATAATAACAATTATAGCGATAATAATAACAGTAATAATGATAATAATAACGGTTATAGCGATAATAATAATAGTAATAAGGATAATAATAAAAATTATAGCGATAATAATAACAGTAATAATGATAATAATAACGGGTATAGCGATAATAATAACAGTAATAATGATAATAATAACAGATATAACGATAATAATAATAATAATAAGGATAATAAAACAGTCACAGTGATAAAAATGACAGTAAAAATCATAATAATACCAGATATATCGATAATAATAATATTAATAAGAAAAATAATAACAGTTATAACGATAATAATAACAGTATTAATGATAATAATAAAAGGTTATAGCGATAATAATAATAAGAATAAGGATAATAATAACAGGTATAGCGATAATAATAATAGTGATGAGGACAATAATAATAGTTATAAGGATACAGAGGAGAGGAATAGGGATAGTAATAATAGAACATGGATAATAATAACAGTTATAGCGATAATAATAACAGCTATAGTGATAAAAATATGAGTAATAATGATAATAATAACGGCTATAGCGATAATACTAACAGTAATAGTGATAATAATAAGGGTTATCGCGATAATAATAATAGTAATAAGGATGATAATAACAATTATAGCGATAATAATAACAGATATAATAATAATAATAATAATAATAATAAGGATAATAATAACAGTAATGTTCATCATAATAAAAGGTAATAGCGATCATAATAATAGTAATAAGGATGATAATAATAGTTATACGGATAAACACATGAGGAATAGGGATAGTAATAATAGAATAATTATAATAATAACTGTTATAGTGACAATAATAATAATAATAAGGATAATAATAACAGTTATATTGGCAAGAATGATAATGATAAGGATAATATTAACAGTAATAATAATAACAGTAATAGCGATAATAATAATAGTAATAAGGATAATAATAACAGGTACAGCGATAATAATAATAGTAACAAGGATAATAATAACAGTCATAGCGATAATAATAATAAGAATAAGGATAATAATAACAGGTATAGCGATAATAATAATAGTGATAAAGACAATAATAATAGTTATAAGGATACAGACGAGAAGAATAGTGATAGCAAAAATAGAATAAGGATGACAATAACAGTTACAGCGATAATAATAACAGTAATAATGATAATAATAACAAATATATCGATAATAATAATAGTAATAAGAATAATAATAACAGTTATAGCGATAATAATAATAAGAATAAGGATGATAATAATAGTGATGAGGACAATAATAATAGTTATAACGATACAGACGAGAAGAATAGGGATAGTAATAATAGAATAAGGATAATAATAACAGTTATAGCGATAATAATAATAAGAATAACGATAATAGTAATAATGATAATAATGACGGTTATGGCGCTAATAATAATAGTAATATGGATAATAATTATAGTAATATGGATAATAATTACAGCTATAGCGATATTAATAACAGAAATAATGATAATAATAACAGATATATCGGTAATAATAATAGTAATAAGAATAATAATAACAGTTATAGCGATAATAATAACAGTAATAATGATAATAATAAAAGGTTGTAGCGATAATAATAATAGTTACAAGGATAAACACAAGAGGAATAGGGATAGTAATAATAGACTAAGGATAATAATAACAGACAGAGCGATAATAATAATAAGATTAAGGATAATAATAATAAGGATAATAATAACAGTAATAATGATAATAATGACGGTTATGGCGCTAATAATAATAGTAATATGGATAATATTTACAGTTATAGCGATAATAATAACAGAAATAATGATAATAATAACAGATATATCGGTAATAATAATAGTAATAAGAATAATAATAACAGTGATAGCGATAATAATAACAGAAATAATGATAATAATAACAGATATATCGGTAATAATAATAGTAATAAGAATAATAATAACAGTTATAGCGATAATAATAACAGTAATAATGATAATAATAAAAGGTTGTAGCGATAATAATAATAGTTACAAGGATAAACACAAGAGGAATAGGGATAGTAATAATAGACTAAGGATAATAATAACAGTCATAGCGATAATAATAATAAGATTAAGGATAATAATAACAGTGATAGCGATAATAATAACAGTAATAATGATAATAATAACAGATATATCGGTAATAACAATAGTAATAAGAATAATAATAACAGTTATAGCGATAATAATAACAGTAATAATGATCATAATAAAAGGTTGTAGCGATAATAATAATAGTTACAAGTGTAACGACCCTGGACCTAAGTACAGGGAGTTGCAGCGCTCGAGGGGTAAAGAGCGGTATTTACCTACCGAGCGACTCGATTTATTAATAAACTAATATTAAAGATTGTGGGATTCGTGTGGTGTGCGGTTAAGGATTGAAATCCACAAGTCAATACCTTTCAACAATACAATTTATTCAATAAATTATGAATATTAGGAATGGTAACAATTAACAATTAACATAAATAAAGAAAAGAATATATGTGAATAATAACAATGAACGGCTAACTCGAAAAGAACTAAATAGTTATTGTCGTAATAATGAACAGAAAAATATATATATATTTTAAATGATACGCGATCGTGAACATTAAATGTGTTCAACAAATAGAATTCGCTAGTTATGGATTTGCGACAAATCCTATCAAGATTCGGTGTTCAAATCTTACTATGCTCCTTTGCAAAAGTTAGTGAGATTCTATATTCCGAGAGTCTAATATTTAGTACTCTGAAATTAACGCAATTACAATATCTAACAAAATTAATGTGGTTTACAATTCGGCGCTATAACAAATCCTACCTAAGTCTGATTGTTTTCGGAGTGTGACTGAATACGCTTTTACAAAGTTGATAATATCAATATCTGAAATTAACGCAATTCTAACGCGATGTAGTCGACTACGTGATACGCGAATTTTTGACAGAACAATCTCTTTGAATAAATAAGAAAAATGTTTTAATGTTTCAAAGTCCTAAGATTTGAAGTTAATGTACATTTTTAACATTTCGTCGGAACAGTTACTCTTTTAATTATTTGATTCGACAACTAATTGTCCAAGACCCCTTTTTGTCAGATCGTACACTGACACCCAAAACCAGATCGCTTAATTGGGGAGCCTGCTGTTCGCTAGCTACTAGAACGACCCAACGATCAAGAATCGGATGAACAGAATACGTCCAACAGGGTAGCAAATAAAATTGACTTTAATTATAAATCGTAATTGCTCGACTGCCACCCAAAAGACACGGGCTTCAGAGACCAAGCTGCTCAGAATGGGGAGCCTGCTGTTCGCTAGCTACGAAACGACCCAGAGCTAACTCCGAGAATCTGACGGCAAGTTTAGTAATTCGACAGAAATTGCAATTTGTATGTGAGTAGCTGAGAGCTCTCGTTCTGATGTCTCGATCTTTCTTGGCGCTGGGGATAGCACTCTCCTGACGGAGTTTCAGATACAAGACCGTTTGAATGGGGAGCCTGCTGTTCGCTAGCTACTAGAACGACCCAACGATCAAGTATCTAAATGGCGTAAACCCGCTCTTCCAATCAGGAATTGAGAATCTTTCGGCTCTTAATCAGCGAAAACTGTTCCAGATGTATAGACAACGTGTTCGCGGTTTGACTTCTAAAATTGTTCTGCCCCTTTAGACGGTTTTCGGCCGGTCTTATATACTCGAAGACCGTACTTGGAGCTGTCCTTTTCGCACAATTCCTACGGGGATCTATGCTATGTGTTGAAGCATATGATGTCGCGGAATATTCCTAAGAATGATTTTGCGGTGTTATCATTTATCTAGTTTAAACGAATAACTTTTTGACTTCGAGTATCGGCATTGCAACTAAACGTAATATTAGCTATTTTGTGTGGAGTGATTGATTTAGATAATTAATGATTTCAATATATTATAATGTGGTCGATTGAGAATATATCTTCTATCTCTCTTTTAGGAATAGCGCGTTAATTCTAAGAAATCCTGAGCTAGCGTCGCGGCACGTAGTATTTACATCGTGTTTCGGAATGTTCCATACGAAACATTCACAGTATAATTCTTATTCAAACAAAATAATATTTGTATTTGATTTTCAATAACGCAACCTAACATATAACCAATTGTCTTCGCGAGTAATAACTTAGATAACATGGTTAACAAAAATATATTCCTTCTATAGAGTATTTATTTAAATAAATGAAATAATAAATGAAATAATAAATGGGTCTGATGTTTTAGTGACATTCAACTAAACATTTAACTAAACAGTCTACATATTTCTTGAAGTAAATAATTATTAAATAAAAATAATATAATAGTCTGTACATTAAGAAAATATAGGTATATGTTACCGACAGTTGAACCAAATTCTATGTTGATTGGCATATTCTAATGTCACGGTCGGTAATAGAAATATTACGGTCGATAATCGAAATTAAGTTGTACCTTTGATTAGCTTCTAGGCGTTAGGAGGATAAGAGAAAAAAAAACAAAAAAATTCTTCTGGGACGTTACACTTATAACTATTATTATTATCCTTATTACTATTATTATTATCGCTATAACCGTTATTATTATCTTTATTACTGTTATTATTATCATTATAGCTGTTATTATTATCGCTATAGCTGTTATTATTATCCATATTACTATTTTTAGTATCCTTATTCTTATTATTATTATCGCTATAACTGTTATTATTATCCTTGTTACTATTATTATTATCGCTATACCTGTTATTATTATCCTTGTTACTATTATTGTTATCGATATATCTGTTATTATTATCATTATTACTGTTATTATTATCATTATGGCTGTTATTATTATCGCTATAGCTGTTATTATTATCATTATTACTGTTATTATTATCCATATTACTACTTTTATTATCGCTCTAACTGTTATTATTATCCTTATTATTATTATCCTTGCCACTGTAACAGTTATTATTATCCTTATTCTATTATTACTATCCCTATTCCTCTTGTCTGTATCCTTATAACTATTATTATTGTCCTTATCACTATTATTATTATCGCTATACCCGTTATTATTATCCTTATTCTTATTATTATTATCGCTATAACTGTTATTATTATCATTATTACTGTTATTATTATCATTATAGCTGTTATTATTATCGCTATAGCTGTTATTATTATCATTATTACTGTTATTATTATCCGTATTACTATTATTATTATCTCTGTAACAGTTATTATTATCCTTATTACTATTATTCTTATCGCTATAACTGTTATTATTATCCTTATTCTATTATTACTATCCCTATCCCTCTTGTCTGTATCCTAATAACTATTATTGTCATCCTTATTACTATTATTATTATCGATAAATCTCATATTATTATCATTATTACTGTTATTATTATCGCTATAATTGTTATAATTATCCTTATTACTATTATTATTATCGCTATAACCGTTATTATTATCATTATTACTGTTATTATTATCGCTATAGCTGTTATTATTATCGTTATTATTACTATTATTGCCACTGTAACAGTTATTATTATCCTTATTCTATTATTACTATCCCTATTCCTCTTGTCTGTATCCTTATAACTATTATTATTGTCCTTATCACTATTATTATTATGGCTATACCTGTTATTATTATCCTTATTCTTATTATTATTATCGCTATAACTGTCATTATTATCCTTGTTATTATTATTATTATCGCTATACCTGTTATTATTATCCTTGTTACTATTATTGTTATTGATATATCTGTTATTATTATCATTATTTCTGTTATTATTATCTCTATAACTGTAATTATTATCCATATTACTATTATTATTAGCGCCATAACCGTCATTATTATCATTATTACTGTTATTATTATCCGTATTACTATTATTATTATCTCTCTAACAGTTATTATTATCCTTATTACTATTATTATTATCGATATATCTCATATTATTATCATTATTACTGTTGTTATTATCGCTATAATTGTTATAATTATCCTTATTACTATTATTATTATCGCTATACCTGTTATTATTATCTTTATTACTGTTATTATTATCATTATAGCTGTTATTATTATCGCTATAGCTGTTATTATTATCCATATTACTATTTTTATTATCCTTATTCTTATTATTATTATCGCTATAACTGTTATTATTATCCTTGTTACTATTATTATTATCGCTATACCTGTTATTATTATCCTTGTTACTATTATTGTTATCGATATATCTGTTATTATTATCATTATTACTGTTATTATTATCATTATAGCTGTTATTATTATCGCTATAGCTGTTATTATTATCATTATTACTGTCATTATTATCCATATTACTACTTTTATTATCGCTCTAACTGTTATTATTATCCTTACTATTATTATCCTTGCCACTGTAACAGTTATTATTATCCTTATTCTATTATTACTATCCCTATTCCTCTTGTCTGTATCCTTATAACTATTATTATTGTCCTTATAACTATTATTATTATCGCTATACCTGTTATTATTATCCTTGTTACTATTATTGTTATTGATATATCTGTTATTATTATCATTATTTCTGTTATTATTATCTCTATAACTGTAATTATTATCCATATTACTATTATTATTAGCGCCATAACCGTCATTATTATCATTATTACTGTTATTATTATCCGTATTACTATTATTATTATCTCTCTAACAGTTATTATTATCCTTATTACTATTATTATTATCGATATATCTCATATTATTATCATTATTACTGTTGTTATTATCGCTATAATTGTTATAATTATCCTTATTACTATTATTATTATCGCTATACCTGTTATTATTATCTTTATTACTGTTATTATTATCATTATAGCTGTTATTATTATCGCTATAGCTGTTATTATTATCCATATTACTATTTTTATTATCCTTATTCTTATTATTATTATCGCTATAACTGTTATTATTATCCTTGTTACTATTATTATTATCGCTATACCTGTTATTATTATCCTTGTTACTATTATTGTTATCGATATATCTGTTATTATTATCATTATTACTGTTATTATTATCATTATAGCTGTTATTATTATCGCTATAGCTGTTATTATTATCATTATTACTGTTATTATTATCCATATTACTACTTTTATTATCGCTCTAACTGTTATTATTATCCTTACTATTATTATCCTTGCCACTGTAACAGTTATTATTATCCTTATTCTATTATTACTATCCCTATTCCTCTTGTCTGTATCCTTATAACTATTATTATTGTCCTTATAACTATTATTATTATCGCTATACCCGTTATTATTATCCTTATTCTTATTATTATTATGCTTATTACTATTATTATTATCGCTATAACCGTTATTATTATCTTTATTTCTGTTATTATTATCATTATAGCTGTTATTATTATCGCTATAGCTGTTATTATTATCCATATTACTATTTTTATTATCCTTATTCTTATTATTATTATCGCTATACCTGTTATTATTATCCTTGTTACTATTATTGTTATCGATATATCTGTTATTATTATCATTATTACTGTTATTATTATCATTATAGCTGTTATTATTATCGCTATAGCTGTTATTATTATCATTATTACTGTTATTATTATCCGTATTACTATTATTATTATCTCTGTAACAGTTATTATTATCCTTATTACTATTATTCTTATCGCTATAACTGTTATTATTATCCTTATTCTATTATTACTATCCCTATCCCTCTTGTCTGTATCCTAATAACTATTATTGTCATCCTTATTACTATTATTATTATCGATAAATCTCATATTATTATCATTATTACTGTTATTATTATCGCTTTAATTGTTATAATTATCCTTATTACTATTATTATTATCGCTTTAACCGTTATTATTATCATTATTACTGTTATTACTATCGCTATAGCTGTTATTATTATCGTTATTATTACTATTATTGCCACTGTAACAGTTATTATTATCCTTATTCTATTATTACTATCCCTATTCCTCTTGTCTGTATCCTTATAATTATTATTATTTTCCTTATCACTATTATTATTATCGCTATACCCGTTATTATTATCCTTATTCTTATTATTATTATCGCTGTAACTGTTATTATTATCCTTGTTACTATTATTATTATCGCTATACCTGTTATTATTATTACTGTTAATATTATCCTTATCATTATTATTCTTGCCACTATAACTGTTATTATTATCCTTATTATTATTATTATTGTCACTATAACAGTTATTATTATCCTTATTCTTTTATTACTATCCCTATTTCCTCTTGTGTTTATCCTTATAACTATTATTATTATCCTTATTACCATTATTATTATCCTTATTACTATTATTATTATCCTTATTACTATTATTATTATCGCTATAACCGTTATTATTATCTTTATTACTGTTATTATTATCATTATAGCTGTTATTATTATCGCTATAGCTGTTATTATTATACATATTACTATTTTTATTATCCTTATTCTTATTATTATTATTGCTATAACTGTTATTATTATCCTTGTTACTATTATTATTATCGCTATACCTGTTATTATTATCCTTCTTACTATTATTGTTATCGATATATCTGTTATTATTATCATTATTACTGTTATTCTTATCATTATAGCTGTTATTATTATCGCTATAGCTGTTATTATTATCATTATTACTGTTATTATTATCCGTATTACTGTTATTATTGTCTCTGTAACAGTTATTATTATCCTTATTACTATTATTCTTATCGCTATAACTGTTATTATTATCCTTATTCTATTATTACTATCCCTATTCCTCTTGTCTGTATCCCTATAACTATTATTATTATCGCTATACCTGTTATTACTATCCTTATTATTATTATTATTATTATCGGTATAACTGTTATTATTATCCATATTACTATTATTATTATCGCTATACCTGTTGTTATTATTATCCTTATTCTTATTATTATTATCGCTATAACTGTCATTATTATCCTTATTCTATTGCTACTATCCCCATTCCTCTTGTGTTTATCGTTATAACTATTATTATCATCCTTATTACTATTCTTATTATCGCTATAACTGTTATTATTATTCTTATTACTATTGTTATTACCGATATATCTGTTATAATTATCGCTATAACTGTAATTATTATCCCTATTACTATTATTATTAGCGCCATAACCGTGATTATTATCATTATTACTGTTATTATTATCCTTATTTTTATTATTATTATTATTATCGCTATGGAGTTATTATTATCTTTAGTCTATTATTACTATCCCTATTCCTGTGGTCTGTATCCATATAACTATTATTATTGTCCTTATCACTATTATTATTATCGCTGTACCTGTTATTATTATCCTTATTCTTATTATTATTATCGCTATAACTGTCATTATTATCCTTGTTATTATTATTATTATCGCTATACCTGTTATTATTATCCTTGTTACTATTATTGTTATTGATATATCTGTTATTATTATCATTATTTCTGTTATTATTATCTCTATAACTGTAATTATTATCCATATTACTATTATTATTAGCGCCATAACCGTCATTATTATCATTATTACTGTTATTATTATCCGTATTACTATTATTATTATCTCTCTAACAGTTATTATTATCCTTATTACTATTATTATTATCGATATATCTCATATTATTATCATTATTACTGTTGTTATTATCGCTATAATTGTTATAATTATCCTTATTACTATTATTATTATCGCCATAACCGTTATTATTATCATTATTACTGTTATTATTATCGCTATAGCTGTTATTATTATCCATATTACTATTTTTATTATCCTTATTCTTATTATTATTATCGCTATACCTGTTATTATTATCCTTATTCTTATTATTATTATCGTTATATCTGTTATTATTATCCTTGTTACTATTATTATTATCGCTATACCTGCTATTATTATCCTTATTACTATTATTATTATCGCTATTACTGTTATTATTATTAGTTTTACTGTTAATATTATCCATATTATTATTATTCTTGCCACTATAATTGTTATTATTATCCCTATTATTATTATTCTTGCCACTGTAACTGTCATTATTATCCTTGTTACTATTATTATTATCGCTATACGTGTTATTATTATCCTTATTCTATTATTACTATCCCTATTCCTCTTGTCTGTATCCTTATAACTATTATTACCATCCTTATTACTATTATTATTATCGCTATAACCGTTATTATTATCTTTATTACTGTTATTATTATCCTTGTTACTATTATTATTATCGCTATACCTGTTATTACTATCCTTATTATTATTATTATTATTATCGCTATAACTGTTATTATTATCCATATTACTATTATTATTATCGCTATACCTGTTGTTATTATTATCCTTATTCTTATTATTATTATCGCTATAACTGTCATTATTATTATTATTATTATTACTGTTATTATTATCGCTATAACTGTAATTATTATCCATATTACTATTATTATTATCGCTATAACCGTTATTATTATCTTTATTACTGTTATTATTATCATTATAGCTGTTGTTATTATCGCTATAGCTGTTATTATTATCCATATTACTATTTTTATTATCCTTATTCTTATTATTATTATCGCTATAACTGTTATTATTATCCTTGTTACTATTATTATTATCGCTATACCTGTTATTATTATCCTTGTTACTATTATTGTTATCGATATATCTGTTATTATTATCATTATTACTGTTATTATTATCATTATAGCTGTTATTATTATGGCTATAGCTGTTATTATTATCATTATTACTGTTATTATTATCCATATTACTACTTTTATTATCGCTCTAACTGTTATTATTATCCTTATTATTATTATCCTTGCCACTGTAACAGTTATTATTATCCTTATTCTATTATTACTATCCCTATTCCTCTTGTCTGTATCCTTGTAACTATTATTATTGTCCTTATAACTATTATTATTATCGCTATACCCGTTATTATTATCCTTATTCTTATTATTATTATCCTTATTACTATTATTATTATCGCTATAACCGTTATTATTATCTTTATTTCTGTTATTATTATCATTATAGCTGTTATTATTATCGCTATAGCTGTTATTATTATCCATATTACTATTTTTATTATCCTTATTCTTATTATTATTATCGCTATACCTGTTATTATTATCCTTGTTACTATTATTGTTATCGATATATCTGTTATTATTATCATTATTACTGTTATTATTATCATTATAGCTGTTATTATTATCGCTATAGCTGTTATTATTATCATTATTACTGTTATTATTATCCGTATTACTATTATTATTATCTCTGTAACAGTTATTATTATCCTTATTACTATTATACTTATCGCTATAACTGTTATTATTATCCTTATTCTATTATTACTATCCCTATCCCTCTTGTCTGTATCCTAATAACTATTATTGTCATCCTTATTACTATTATTATTATCGATAAATCTCATATTATTATCATTATTACTGTTATTATTATCGCTATAATTGTTATAATTATCCTTATTACTATTATTATTATCGCTATAACCGTTATTATTATCATTATTACTGTTATTATTATCGCTATAGCTGTTATTATTATCGTTATTATTATTATTATTGCCACTGTAACGGTTATTATTATCCTTATTCTATTATTACTATCCCTATTCCTCTTGTCTGTATCCTTATAACTATTATTATTGTCCTTATCACTATTATTATTATGGCTATACCTGTTATTATTATCCTTATTCTTATTATTATTATCGCTATAACTGTTATTATTATCCTTGTTATTATTATTATTATCGCTATACCTGTTATTATTATCCTTGTTACTATTATTGTTATTGATATATCTGTTATTATTATCATTATTTCTGTTATTATTATCTCTATAACTGTAATTATTATCCATATTACTATTATTATTAGCGCCATAACCGTCATTATTATCATTATTACTGTTATTATCATCCGTATTACTATTATTATTATCTCTCTAACAGTTATTATTATCCTTATTACTATTATTATTATCGATATATCTCATATTATTATCATTATTACTGTTGTTATTATCGCTATAATTGTTATAATTATCCTTATTACTATTATTATTATCGCTATAACCGTTATTATTATCATTATTACTGTTATTATTATCGCTATAGCTGTTATTATTATCCATATTACTATTTTTATTATCCTTATTCTTATTATTATTATCGCTATACCTGTTATTATTATCCTTATTCTTATTATTATTATCGTTACATCTGTTATTATTATCCTTGTTACTATTATTATTATCGCTATACCTGCTATTATTATCCTTATTACTATTATTATTATCGCTATTACTGTTATTATTTATAGTTTTACTGTTAATATTATCCATATTATTATTATTCTTGCCACTATAATTGTTATTATTATCCCTATTATTATTATTCTTGCCACTGTAGCTGTCATTATTATCCTTGTTACTATTATTATTATCGCTATACGTGTTATTATTATCCTTATTCTATTATTACTATCCCTATTCCTCATGTCTGTATCCTTATAACTATTATTATCATCCTTATTACTATTATTATTATCGCTATAACCGTTATTATTATCTTTATTACTGTTATTATTATCCTTGTTACTATTATTATTATCGCTATACCTGTTATTATTATCCTTGTTACTATTATTGTTATTGATATATCTGTTATTATTATCATTATTACTGTTATTATTATCGCTATAATCGTTATTATTATCCTTATTCTATTATTACTATCCCTATTCCTCTTGTGTTTATCCTTATAACTATTACTATTAACCTTATCACTATTATTATTATCGCTATACCTGTTATTATTATCCTTATTCTTATTATTATTATCGCTATAACTGTTATTATTATCCTTATTCTATTATTATTATCCCTATTCCTCTTGTGTTTATCCTTATAACTATTATTATCATCCTTATTACTATTATTATTATCGCTATAACCGTTATTATTATCTTTATTACTGTTATTATTATCCTTGTTACTATTATTATTATCGCTATACTTGTTATTATTATCCTTGTTACTATTATTGTTATCGATATATCTGTTATTATTATCATTATTACTGTTATTATTATCATTATAGCTGTTATTATTATCGCTATAGCTGTTATTATTATCATTATTACTGTTATTATTATCCATATTACTACTTTTATTATCGCTCTAACTGTTATTATTACCCTTATTATTATTATCCTTGCCACTGTAACAGTTATTATTATCCTTATTCTATTATTACTATCCCTATTCCTCTTGTCTGTATCCTTATAACTATTATTATTGTCCTTATCACTATTATTATTATCGCTACACGCGTTATTATTATCCTTATTCTTATTATTATTATCGCTATAACTGTTATTATTATCCTTGTTACTATTATTATTATCGCTATACCTGTTATTATTATCTTTATTACTGTTATTATTATCATTATAGCTGTTATTATTATCGCTATAGCTGTTATTATTATCCATATTACTATTTTTATTATCCTTATTCTTATTATTATTATCGCTATAACTGTTATTATTATCCTTGTTACTATTATTATTATCGCTATACCTGTTATTATTATCCTGGTTACTATTATTGTTATCGATATATCTGTTATTATTATCATTATTACTGTTATTATTATCATTATAGCTGTTATTATTATCGCTATAGCTGTTATTATTATCATTATTACTGTTATTATTATGCATATTACTACTTTTATTATCGCTCTAACTGTTATTATTATCCTTATTCTATTATTACTATCCCTATTCCTCTTGTCTGTGTCCTTATAACTATTATTATTGTCCTTATTAACTATTATTATTATCGCTATACCCGTTATTATTATCCTTATTCTTATTATTATTATCGCTATAACTGTTATTATTATCCTTGTTACTATTATTATTATCGCTTTACCTGTTATTATTATTACTGTTAATATTATCCTTATCATTATTATTCTTGCCACTATAACTGTTATTATTATACTTATTATTATTATTATTGTCACTATAACAGTTATTATTATCCTTATTCTTTTATTACTATCCCTATTCCTCTTGTGTTTATCCTTATAACTATTATTATTATCCTTATTACCATTATTATTATCCTTATTACTATTATTATTATCCTTATTACTATTATTATTATCGCTATAACCGTTATTATTATCTTTATTTCTGTTATTATTATGATTATAGCTGTTATTATTATCGCTATAGCTGTTATTATTATCCATATTACTATTTTTATTATCCTTATTCTTATTATTATTATCCTTATTACTATTATTATTATCGCTATAACCGTTATTATTATCATTATAGCTGTTATTATTATCGCTATAGCTGTTATTATTATCCATATTACTATTTTTATTATCCTTATTCTTATTATTATTATCGCTATACCTGTT
>CAMAOC010000085.1:99000-176444 GCA_945859555.1 Megachile ligniseca
AGTAATAATGATAATGATAAAAGGTTATAGCGATAATAATAATAGAAATAAGGATGATAATAATAGCTATATGGATAAACACAGGAGGAATAGGGATAGTAATAATAGTAATAAGGGTAATAATTACAATTATAGCGAAAATAATAATAAGAATAAGGATAATAATAACAGGTATAGCGATAATAATAATAGTGATGAGGACAATAATAATAGTTATAAGGATACAGAGGAGAGGAATAGGGATAGTAATAATAGAACATGGATAATAATAACAGTTATAGCGATAATAATAACAGCTATAGTGATAAAAATATGAGTAATAATGATAATAATAACGGCTATAGCGATAATACTAGCAGTAATAGTGATAATAATAAGGGTTATAGCGATAATAATAATAGTAATATTGATGATAATAACAATTATAGCGATAATAATAACAGATATAATAATAATAATAATAATAATAATAAGGATAATAATAACAGTAATACTGATAACGATAACAGCTATAGCGATAATAATAACACTTATAGCGATAATAGTAACAGTTATAGCGACAATAATAACAGTAATAATGATAATATGACAAGGTTATAGCTATAATAAAATTTGTAATAAGGATAATAATAACAGTTATCGCGATAATAATAACAGTAATAAGGATAATAATAATAGTTATAGCGACAATACTAATAGTAATAAGGATAATAATAACAGTTATTGCGTTATTAATAATAATAATAAGGATAATAATAAGAGTAATGTTCATCATAATAAAAGGTAATAGCGATCATAATAATAGTAATAAGGATGATAATAATAGTTATAAGGATAAACACATGAGGAATAGGGGATAGTAATAATAGAATAAGGATAATAATAACTGTTATAGTGACAATAATAATAATAATAAGGATAATAATAACAGTTATATTGGCAAGAATGATAATGATAAGGATAATATTAACAGTAATAATAATAACAGTAATAGCGATAATAATAATAGTAATAAGGATAATAATAACAGGTATAGCGATAATAATAATAGTAACAAGGATAATAATAACAGTCATAGCGATAATAATAATAAGAATAAGGATAATAATAACAGGTATAGCGATGATAATAATAGTGATGAGGACAATAATAATAGTTATAAGGATACAGACGAGAAGAATAGGGATAGTAATAATAGAATAAGGATAATAATAACAGTTCTAGCGATAATAATAATAAGAATAACGATAATAGTAACTGTTACAGTGGCAATAATAATAATAATATGGATAATAATAACAGTTATAGTGGGAAGAATAATAATAATAAAGATAATAATAACAGTTATAGCGGCAATAATAATAATAATAATAGGGATAAACACAATAAGAATAGGGATAGTAATAATAGAATAAGGATAATAATAACAGTTATAGCGATAATAATAATAGTAATAAGGCTAATAATAACTGTTACAGAGATATTAATAATAGTAATACGGATAATAATAAGAGTAATAATGATAATAATAACAGCTATAGCGATAATAATAACAGCTATAATTTTAATAATAACAGTAATAATGATAATAATAACGGTTATAGCGATGATAATAATAATAGTAATAAGGATAATAATAACAGTAATAATAATAATAATAACCGTTATAGCGATAATAATAATAGTAATAGGGATAATAATAGCAGTTATAGAGATAATAATAAAAGCAATACGGATAATAATAACGGTTATGGCGATAATAATAATAGTAAGAAATATAATAATTACAGTTATAGCGTTAATGATAACAGTAATAATGATAATAATAACGCTTATAGCGATAATAATATCAGTAATAATGATAATAAGAACGGTTATGGTGATAATAATAACAGTAATAATAATGATAATAACAGTAATATCGATAATAATAATAGTAATAAGAATAATAATAACAGTTATAGCGATAATAATAATAGTAATAAGGATGATAATAATAGGTAGAAGGATATACACAAGAGGAATAGGGATAGTAATAATAGAATACGGATAATAATAACAGTAATAGCGATAATAATAATAGTAATAAGGATAATAATAATAGTAACAAGGATAATAATAACAGTTATAGCGATAATAATAAGAGTAATAATGATAACAATAACAGATATAACGATAATAATAACAGTTGCAGCGATAATAATAACAGTAATAATGACAGTAATAACAGATATATCGATAATAATAATAGTAACAAGGATAATAATAACACTTATAGCGATAAAAATAACAGTAATAATGATAATAATAACGCTTATAGCGATAATAATATCAGTAATAATGATAATAAGAACGGTTATGGTGATAATAATAACAGTAATAATAATGATAATAACAGTAATAGCGATAATAATAATAGTAATAAGAATAATAATTACAGTTATAGCGATAATAATAACAGAAATAGTGATAATAATGAAAGGTTATAGCGATAATAATAATAGTAATAAGGATAATATAATAGTAATACGGATAATAATAACAGTAATAATGATAATACTAACAGATATATCGATAATAATAATAGTAATAAGTATAATAATAACAATTATAGCGATAATAATGACAGTAATAATGATAATAATAACGGTTATAGCGATAATAATAATAGTAATAAGGATAATAATAAAAATTATAGCGATAATAATAACAGTAATAATGATAATAATAACGGGTATAGCGATAATAATAACAGTAATAATGATAATAATAACAGATATAACGATAATAATAATAATAATAAGGATAATAAAACAGTCACAGCGATAAAAATGACAGTAAAAATGATAATAATACCAGATATATCGATAATAATAATATTAATAAGAAAAATAATAACAGTTATAACGATAATAATAACAGTATTAATGATAATAATAAAAGGTTATAGCGATAATAATAATAGAAATAAGGATGATAATAAGAGCTGTAAGGATAAACACAAGAGGAATAGGGATAGTAATAATAGAATACGTATAATAATAACAGTTATAGCGATAATAATAGAAAGAATAAGGATAATAATAACAGTTATAGTGCCAAGAATAATAATAATAAGGATAATAGTAACAGTAATAGCGATAGTAATAATAGTAATAAGGATAATAATAACAGTTATTTCGACAATAGTAACAGTAATAATGATAATAATAACAATTATAGCGATAATAATAACAGTAATAATGATAATAATAACGGTTATGGCGATAATAATAACAGTAATAATGATAATGATAAAAGGTTATAGCGATAATAATAATAGAAATAAGGATGATAATAATAGCTATATGGATAAACACAGGAGGAATAGGGATAGTAATAATAGTAATAAGGGTAATAATTACAATTATAGCGAAAATAATAATAAGAATAAGGATAATAATAACAGGTATAGCGATAATAATAATAGCAATAGTGATAATAATAACAGTGATAATGACAAAAATAAGGGTTATAGCGATAATAATAACAGTAATAATGATAATAATAACAGATATATCGATAATAATAATAGTAATAAGAATAATAATAACAGTTATAGCGATAATAATAATAAGAATAAGGATGATAATAATAGTGATGAGGACAATAATAATAGTTATAAGGATACAGACGAGAAGAATAGGGATAGTAATAATAGAATAAGGATAATAATAATAAGAATAAGGATAATAATAACTGTTACAGTGGCAATAATAATAATAATAAGGATAATAATAACAGTAATAATAATAATAATAATAACAGTTACAGCGATAATAATAATAGTAATAAGGATAATAATAACAGTTACAGAGATAATAATAATAGTGTTACGGATAATAATAACAGTAATAATGATAATAATAACGGTTATAGCGATAATAATAACAGCTATAGCGATAATAATAACAGTAATAATGATAATAATAACGGTTATAGCGATAATAATAATAGTAATAAGGATAATTATAACAATTATAGCGATAATAATAACAGTAATAATGATAATAATATGAGATATATCGATAATAATAATAGTAATAAGGATGATAATAATAGTTATATAGATACAGACAAGAGGAATAGGGATAGTAATAATAGAATAAGGATAATAATAGCAGTTATAGCGATAATAATAATAGTAATAAGGATAATAATCACAGGTATAACGATAATAATAATAGTAGTAAGGATAATAGCAACGGGTATAGCGATAATAATAATAGTTATAAGGATAAACACAAGAGGAATAGTAATAGTAATAATAGAATAAGGATAATAATAACAGTTACAGAGATAATAATAATAGTAATACGGATAGTAATAACAGTAATAATGATAATAAAGCAGCTATAGCGATAATAATAATAGCAATAGTGATAATAATAACAGTAATAATGACAAAAATAAGGGTTATAGGGATAATAATAACAGTAATAATGATAATAATAAAACTTTATAGCGATAATAATAATAGTAATAAGGATGATAATAATAGTTATAAAGATGATCACAAGAGGAATAGGGATAGTAATAAAAGAATAAGGATAATAATAACTGTTATAGTGACAATAATAATAATAATAAGGATAATAATAACAGTTATATTGGCAAGAATGATAATGATAAGGATAATATTAACAGTAATAATAATAACAGTAATAGCGATAATAATAATAGTAATAAGGATAATAATAACAGGTATAGCGATAATAATAATAGTAACAAGGATAATAATAACAGTTATAGAGATAATAATAATAGTGATAAGGACAATAATAATAGTTATAAGGATACAGACAAGAGGAATAGGGATAGTAATAATAGAATAAGGATAATAATAACTGTTACAGTGGCAAGAATAATAATAATAAGGATAATAATAACAGTTATAGTGGCAAGAATAATAATAATAGGGATAATAATAACAGTTATAGTGGCAAGAATAATAATAATATGGATAATATTAACAGTAATACTAATAATAATAACAGTAATAGCAATAATAATAATAGTAATAAGGATAATAATAATAATTATAAGGATAAACACAAGAAGAATAGGAATAGTAATAATAGAATAAGGATAAGAATAACAGTTATAGCGATAATAATAATAGTAATAAGTATAATAATAGCAGGTTATAGCGATAATAATAATAGTAACAAGGATAATAATAATAGTTATAAGGATAAACACAAGAGGAATTGGGTTTAGTAATAATAGACTAAGGATAATAATAACAGTCATAGCGCTAATAATAATAAGATTAAGGATAATAATAACAGTAATGATGATAATAATGACGGTTATGGCGCTAATAATAATAGTAATATGGTTAATAATTACAGTTATAGCGATAATAATAACAGTAATAATAATAATAATGAAAGATATATCGGTAATAACAATAGTAATAAGAATAATAATAACAGTGATAGCGATGATAATAACAGTAATAATGATAATAATAACAGATATATCAGTAATAACAATAGTAATAAGTATAATAATAACAGTTATAGCGATAATAATAACAGTAATAATGATAACAATAAAAGGTTATAACGATAATAATAATAGTTATAAGGATAAACACAAGAGGAATAGGGGTAGTAATAATAGACTAAGGATAATAATAACAGTCATAGCGATAATAATAATAATACTAAGAAGGATAATAATAACAGTAATAATAATAATAATAACAGATATATCGGTAATAACAATAGTAATAAGAATAATGACAACAGTTATAGCGAAAATAATAACAGTAATAATGATAATAATAAAAGGTTATAGCGATAATAATAATAGTTATACTAATAAACACAAGAGAAATAGGGATAGTAATAATAGAATAAGGATAATAATAACAGTTATAGCGATAATATTAACAGTAATAATGGTAATGATAACAGATATATCGGTAGTAATAATACTAATAAGAATAATAATAACAGTTATAGCTATAATAATAATAGTAATAAGGATGATAATAATAGTTATAACGATAAACACAAGAGGAATAGGGATAGTAGCAATAGAATAAGGATAATAATGACAGTTATAGCGATAATAATAATAACAATGAGGATAATAATAACAACAGGTATAGCGATAATAATAATAGTAATATGGATAATAATAACAGTTATAGCGGTAATAATAATAATAATAAGGATAGTAATAACAGGTATAGCGATAATAATAATAGTTATAGGGATACAGACAAGAGGAATAGGGATAGTAATAATAGAATAAGGATAATAATAACAGTTATAGTGGCAATAATAATAATAACAAGGATAATAATAACAGTAATAATAATAATAATAACAGGTATAGCGATAATAATAATAGTTATAAAGATAAACACAAGAGGAATAGGGATAGTAATAATAGTATAAGAATAATAATAACAGTAATAATAATAATAATAACAGTTATAGCGATAATAATAATAAGAATAAGGATAATAATAAGAGGTATAGCGATAATAATAACAGTAATAATGATAATAATAAAAGGTTATAGCGGTAATAATAATAGCAATAAGGATGATAATAATAGTTATAACGATAAACACAAGAGGAATAGGGATAGTAATAATAGAATAGGGATAGTAATAATAGACTAAGGATAATAATAACAGTCATAGCGATAATAATAATAAGATTAAGGATAATAATAACAGTGATAGCGATAATAATAACAGCAATAATGATAATAATAACAGATATATCGGTAATAACAATAGTAATAAGAATAATAATAACAGTTATAGCGATAATAATAACAGTAATAATGATCATAATAAAAGGTTGTAGCGATAATAATAATAGTTACAAGTGTAACGACCCTGGACCTAAGTACAGGGAGTTGCAGCGCTCGAGGGGTAAAGAGCGGTATTTACCTACCGAGCGACTCGATTTATTAATAAACTAATATTAAAGATTGTGGGATTCGTGTGGTGTGCGGTTAAGGATTGAAATCCACAAGTCAATACCTTTCAACAATACAATTTATTCAATAAATTATGAATATTAGGAATGGTAACAATTAACAATTAACATAAATAAAGAAAAGAATATATGTGAATAATAATAATGAACGGCTAACTCAAAAAGAACTAAATAGTTATTGTCGTAATAATGAACAGAAAAATATATATATATATTTTAAATAATAGGCGATCGTGAACATTAAATGTGTTCAACAAATAGAATTCGCTAGTTATGGATTTGCGACAAATCCTATCAAGATTTGGTGTTCAAATCTTACTATGCTCCTTTGCAAAAGTTAGTGAGATTCTATATTCCGAGAGTCTAATATTTAGTACTCTGAAATTAACGCAATTACAATATCTAACAAAATTAATGTGGTTTACAATTCGGCGCTATAACAAATCCTACCTAAGTCTGATTGTTTTTGGAGTTTGACTGAATACGCTTTTACAAAGTTGATAATATCAATATCTGAAATTAACGCAATTCTAACGCGATGTAGTCGACTACGTGATACGCGAATTTTTGACAGAACAATCTCTTTGAATAAATAAGAAAAATGTTTTAATGTTTCAAAGTCCTAAGATTTGAAGTTAATGTACATTTTTTAACATTTCGTCGGAACAGTTACTCTTTTAATTATTTGATTCGACAACTAATTGTCCAAGACCTCTTTTTGTCAGATCGTACACTGACACCCAAAACCAGATCGCTTAATTGGGGAGCCTGCTGTTCGCTAGCTACTAGAACGACCCAACGATCAAGAATCAGATGAACAGAATACGTCCAACAGGGTAGCAAATAAAATTGACTTTAATTATAAATCGTAATTGCTCGACTGCCACCCAAAAGACACGGGTTTCAGAGACCAAGCTGCTCAGAATGGGGAGCCTGCTGTTCGCTGGCTACGAAACGACCCAGAGCTAACTCCGAGAATCTGACGGCAAGTTTAGTAATTCGACAGAAATTGCAATATGTATGTGAGTAGCTGAGAGCTCTCGTTCTGATGTCTCGATCTTTCTTGGCGCTGGGGATAGCACTCTCCTGACGGAGTTTCAGATACAAGACCGTTTGAATGGGGAGCCTGCTGTTCGCTAGCTACTAGAACGACCCAACGATCAAGTATCTAAATGGCGTAAACCCGCTCTTCCAATCAGGAATTGAGAATCTTTCGGCTCTTAATCAGCAAAAACTGTTCCAGATGTATAGACAACGTGTTCGCGGTTTGACTTCTAAAATTGTTCTGCCCCTTTAGACGGTTTTCGGCCGTTCTTATATACTCGAAGACCGTACTTGGCGCTGTCCTTTTCGCACAATTCCTACGGGGATCTATGCTATGTGTTGAAGCATATGATGTCGCGGGATATTCCTAAGAAAGATTTTGCGATGTTATCATTTATCTAGTTTAAACGAATAACTTTTTGACTTCGAGTATCGGCATTGCAACTAAACGTAATATTAGCTATTTTGTGTGGAGTGATTGATTTAGATAATTAATGATTTCAATATATTATAATGTGGTCGATTGAGAATATATCTTCTATCTCTCTTTTAGAAATAGCGCGTTAATTCTAAGAAATCCTGAGCTAGCGTTGCGGCACGTAGTATTTACATCGTGTTTCGGAATGTTCCATACGAAACATTCACAGTATAATTCTTATTCAAACAAAATAATATTTGTATCTGATTTTCAATAACGCAACCTAACATATAACTAATTGTCTTCGCGAGTAATAACTTAGATAACATGGTTAACAAAAATATATTCCTTCTATAGAGTATTTATTTAAATAAGTGAAATAATAAATGAAATAATAAATGGGTCTGATGTTTTAGTGACATTCAACTAAACATTTAACTAAACAGTCTACATATTTCTTGAAGTAAATAATTATTAAATAAAAATAATATAATAGTCTGTACATTAAGAAAATATAGGTATATGTTACCGACAGTTGAACCAAATTCTATGTTGATTGGCATATTCTAATGTCACGGTCGGTAATAGAAATATTACGGTCGATAATCGAAATTAAGTTGTACCTTTGATTAGCTTCTAGGCGTTAGGAGGATAAGAGAAAAAAAACAAAAAAATTCTTCTGGGACGTTACACTTATAACTATTATTATCATCCTTTATATTATTATTATTATCGCTGTAACATTTTATTGTTATCATTATTACCGTTATTATTATCGCCATAACTGTTATTATTATTCTTATTACTATTATTATTACCGATATATCTGTTATTATTATCATTATTTCTGTTATTATTATCGCTATAACTGTAATTGTTATCCATATTACTATTATTATTAGCGCCATAACCGTCATTATTATCATTATTACTGTTATTATTATCCTTATTATTATTATTGCCACTATAACTGTTATTATTATTCTTATTCTATTATTACTATCCCTATTCCTCTTGTCTGTATCCTTATAACTATTATTATTGTCTTTATCACTATTATTATTATCGCTATACCTGTTGTTATTATCCTTATTCTTATAATTATTATCGCTATAACTGTTATTATTATCCGTATTCTATTATTACTATCCCTATTCCTCTTGTGTTTATCGTTATAACTATTATTATCATCCTTATTTCTATTATTATTATCGCTATAACCTTTTATTATTATCATTATTACTGTTATTATTAACGCTATAACTGTTATTATTATTCTTATTACTATTATTATTATCGATATATTTGTTATTGTTATCATTATTACTGTTATTATTATCCTTATTATAGTTATTATTGCCACTATAACAGTTATTATTATCCTTATTCTATTATTACTATCCCTATTCCTCTTGTCTGTATCCTTATAACTATTATTATTATCGCTATACCTGTTATTATTATCCTTATTATTATTATTATTATCGCTATAACTGTTATTATTATCCTTACTACTATTAATATTATCGCTATACCTGTTATTATTATCCTTATTCTTATTATTATTATCGCTGTAACTGTTATTATTATCCTTATTATTATTATTATTGCCACTATAACTGTTATTATTATCCTTATTCTATTATTAGTATCCCTATTCCTCTTGTGTTTATCGTTATAACTATTATTATCATCCTTATTACTATTACTATTATCGCTATACCTGGTATTATTATCCTTATTACTATTATTATTATCGCTATACCTGTTGTTATTATTATCCTCATTGTTATTATTATTATCGCTATAACTGTCATTATTATCCTTATTCTATTGCTACTATCCCTATTCCTCTTGTGTTTATCCTTATAACTATTATTATTATCGCTATACCTGTTACTATTATCCTTAGTCTTGTTATTATTATCGCTGTAACTGGTATTATTATCCTTATTCTATTATTACTATAGCTATTCCTCTTGTGTTTAACATTATAACTATTATTATCATCCTTATTACTATTATTATTATCGCTATAACCTCTCATTATTATCATTATTACTGTTATTATTATCGCTTATACCTGTTATTATTATCCTTACACTTACTATTATTATCGCTATAACTGTTACTATTATTATTATTACTGTTATTATTATTCTTATTATTATTATTATTGCCACTATAACTGTTATTATTCTGCTTATTCTATTATTACTATCAATATTCCTCTTGTGTTTATCCTTATAACTATTATTATTATCGCTATACCAGTTACTATTATCCTTATTATTATTATTATTATCGCTACAACTGTTATTATTATCCTTATTACTACTATTATTATAGCTATAACTGTTATTATTATTCTTATTAGTATTATTATTACCGATATATCTGTTATCATTACCATTATTACTGTTAATGTTATCGCTATAACTGTTATTATTATCCTTATTCTATTATTACTATCCCTATTCCTCTTGTCTGTATCCCTATAACTATTATTATTATCGCTATACCTGTTATTACTATCCTTATTATTATTATTATTATCGCTATAACTGTTATTATTATCCTTATTTCTATTAATATTATCGCTATACCTCTTATTATTATCCTTATTCTTATTATTATTATCGCTATAACTGTTATTATTATTATTATTACTGTTATTATTATTCTTATACTATTATTACTATCCCTATTCCTCTTGTGTTTATCCCTATAACTATTATTATTATCGCTATACCTGTTATTATTATCCTTATTATTATTATTATTATCGCTATAACTGTTATTATTATCCTTACTACTATTATTATTATCGCTATACCTGTTATTATTATCCTTATTCTTATTATTATTATCGCTGTAACTGTTATTATTATCCTTATTCTATTATTACTATAGCTATTCCTCTTGTGTTTTACATTATAACTATTATTATCATCCTTATTACTATTATTATTATCGCTATAACTCTCATTATTATCATTATTACTGTTATTATTATCGCTATAACTGTTATTATTATCCTTATTACTATTAATATTATCGCTATACCTGTTATTAGTATCCTTATTATTATTATATTTGCCACTATAACTGTTATTATTATCCTTATTCTATTATTACTATCCCTATTCCTCTTGTCTGTATCCCTATAACTATTATTATTATCGCTATACCTGTTATTACTATCCTTGTTATTATTATTATTATCGCTATAACTGTTATTATTATCCTTATTTCTATTAATATTATCGCTATACCTCTTATTATTATCCTTATTCTTATTATTATTAACGCTATAACTGTTATTATTATTATTATTACTGTTATTATTATTCTTATACTATTATTACTATCCCTATTCCTCTTGTGTTTATCCCTATAACTATTATTATTATCGCTATACCTGTTATTATTATCCTTATTATTATTATTATTATCGCTATAACTGTTATTATTATCCTTACTACTATTATTATTATCGCTATACCTGTTATTATTATCCTTATTCTTATTATTATTATCGCTGTAACTGTTATTATTATCCTTATTCTATTATTACTATAGCTATTCCTCTTGTGTTTTACATTATAACTATTATTATCATCCTTATTACTATTATTATTATCGCTATAACCTCTCATTATTATCATTATTACTGTTATTATTATCGCTATAACTGTTATTATTATCCTTATTACTATTAATATTATCGCTATACCTGTTATTAGTATCCTTATTATTATTATTCTTACCACTATAACTGTTATTATTATCCTTATTATTATTATATTTGCCACTATAACTGTTATTATTATCCTTATTCTATTATTACTATCCCTATTCCTCTTGTCTGTATCCCTATAACTATTATTATTATCGCTATACCTGTTATTACTATCCTTATTATTATTATTATTATCGCTACAACTGTTATTATTATCCTTATTACTACTATTATTATAGCTATAACTGTTATTATTATTCTTATTAGTATTATTATTACCGATATATCTGTTATCATTACCATTATTACTGTTAATGTTATCGCTATAACTGTTATTATTATCCTTATTCTATTATTACTATCCCTATTCCTCTTGTCTGTATCCCTATAACTATTATTATTATCGCTATACCTGTTATTACTATCCTTATTATTATTATTATTATCGCTATAACTGTTATTATTATCCTTATTTCTATTAATATTATCGCTATACCTCTTATTATTATCCTTATTCTTATTATTATTATCGCTATAACTGTTATTATTATTATTATTATTGTTATTATTATCTTTATACTATTATTACTATCCCTATTCCTCTTGTGTTTATCCCTATAACTATTATTATTATCGCTATACCTGTTATTATTATCCTTATTATTATTATTATTATCGCTATAACTGTTATTATTATCCTTACTACTATTATTATTATCGCTATACCTGTTATTATTATCCTTATTCTTATTATTATTATCGCTGTAACTGTTATTATTATCCTTATTCTATTATTACTATAGCTATTCCTCTTGTGTTTTACATTATAACTATTATTATCATCCTTATTACTATTATTATTATCGCTATAACCTCTCATTATTATCATTATTACTGTTATTATTATCGCTATAACTGTTATTATTATCCTTATTACTATTAATATTATCGCTATACCTGTTATTAGTATCCTTATTATTATTATTCTTACCACTATAACTGTTATTATTATCCTTATTATTATTATATTTGCCACTATAACTGTTATTATTATCCTTATTCTATTATTAGTATCCCTATTCCTCTTGTGTTTATCGTTATAACTATTATTATCATCCTTATTACTATTACTATTATCGCTATACCTGGTATTATTATCCTTATTATTATTATTATTGCCACTATAACTGTTATTATTCTGCTTATTCTATTATTACTATCAATATTCCTCTTGTGTTTATCCTTATAACTATTATTATTATCGCTATACCTGTTACTATTATCCTTATTATTATTATTATTATCGCTACAACTGTTATTACTATCCTTATTACTACTATTATTATAGCTATAACTGTTATTATTATTCTTATTAGTATTATTATTACCGATGTATCTGTTATCATTACCATTATTACTGTTAATATTATCGCTATAACTGTTATTATTATCCTTATTCTATTATTACTATCCCTATTCCTCTTGTGTTTATTAGTATAACTATTATTATTATCGCTATAACCTTTTATTATTATCATTATTACTGTTATTATTTTCGCTATAACTGTTATTATTATTCTTATTACTATTGTTATTACCGATATATCTGTTATTATTATTATTATTACTGTTATTATTATCGCTATAACTGTAATTATTATCCCTATTACTATTATTATTAGCGTCATAACCGTCATTATTATCATTATTACTGTTATTATTATCCTTCTTATTATTATTATTATTATCGATATGACTGTTATTATTATCCTTAGTCTATTATTATTATCCCTATTCCTCTGGTCTGTATCCATATAAGTATTATTATTGTCCTTATCACTATTATTATTATCGCTGTACCTGTTATTATTATCCTTCTTTTTATTATTATTATCGCTACAACTGGTGTTATTATGCTTATTCTATTATTACTATCCCTATTCCTCTTGTGTTTATCGTTATAACTATTATTATCATCCTTATTGCTATTATTATTACCGCTATAACCTTTTATTATTATCATTATTACTGTTATTATTATCGCTATAACTGTTATTATTATTCTGATTACCATAATTATTATCGATATATCTGTTATTATTATTATTATTACTGTTATTATTATCCTTATTATAGTTATTATTGCCACTATAACAGTTATTATTATCCTTATTCTATTATTACTATCCCTATTCCTCTTGTCTGTATCCTTATAACTATTATTATTATCGCTATACCTGTTGCTATTATCCTTATTATTATTATTATTATCGCTATAACTGTTATTATTATCCTTATTACTATTAATATTATCGCTATACCTCTTATTATTATCCTTATTCTTATTATTATTATCGCTATAACTGTCATTATTATTCTTATACTATTATTACTATCCCTATTCCTCTTGTGTTTATCCTTATAACTATTATTATTATAGCTATACCTGTTATTATTATCCTTATTATTATTATTATTATCGCTATAACTGTTATTATTATCCTTACTACTATCAATATTATCGATATACCTGTTATTATTATCCTTATTCTTATAATTATTATCGCTGTAACTGTTATTATTATCCTTATTCTATTATTACTATAGCTATTCCTCTTGTGTTTTACATTATAACTATTATTATCATCCTTATTACTATTATTATTATCGCTATAACCTCTCATTATTATCATTATTACTGTTATTATTATCGCTATAACTGTTATTATTATCCTTATTACTATTAATATTATCGCCATACCTGTTATTAGTATCCTTATTATTATTATTCTTACCACTATAACTGTTATTATTATCCTTATTATTATTATTATTGCCACTATAACTGTTATTATTATCCTTATTCTATTATTACTATCCCTATTCCTCTTGTGTTTATCGTTATAACTATTATTATCATCCTTATTACTATTACTATTATCGCTATACCTGGTATTATTATCCTTATTCTTATTATTATTATCGCTATAACTGTTATTATTATCCTTATTCTATCATTACTATCCCTATTCCTCTTGTGTTTAACGTTATAACTATTATTATCATCCTTATTTCTATTATTATTATCGCTATAACCTTTTATTATTATCATTATTACTGTTTTTATTATCGCTATAACTGTAATTATTATCCTTATTACTATTATTATCATCGCTATACCTGATATTATTATCCTTATTCTTATTATTATTATCGCTATATCTGTTATTATTATTATTATTACTGTTATTATTATCCTTGTTATTATTATTATTGCCACTATAACTGTTATTATTATCCTTATTCTATTATTACTATCCCTATTCCTCTTGTCTGTATCCCTATAACTATTATTATTATCGCTATACCTGTTATTACTATCCTTATTATTATTATTATTATTATCGCTATAACTGTTATTATTATCCATATTACTATTATTATTATCGCTATACCTGTTGTTATTATTATCCTCATTGTTATTATTATTATCGCTATAACTGTGATTATTATCCTTATTCTATTGCTACTATCCCTATTCCTCTTGTGTTTATCGTTATAACTATTATTATCATCCTTATTACTACTATTATTATAGCTATAACTGTTATTATTATTCTTATTAGTATTATTATTACCGATATATCTGTTATTATTACCATTATTACTGTTAATATTATCGCTATAACTGTTATTATTATCCTTATTCTATTATTACTATCCCTATTCCTCTTGTGTTTATTAGTATAACTATTATTATTATCTCTATAACCTTTTATTATTATCATTATTACTGTTATTATTTTCGCTATAACTGTTATTATTATTCTTATTACTATTGTTATTACCGATATATCTGTTATTATTATTATTATTACTGTCATTATTATCGCTATAACTGTAATTATTATCCCGATTACTATTATTATTAGCGCCATAACCGTCATTATTATCATTATTACTGTTATTATTATCCTTCTTATTATTATTATTATTATCGCTATGACTGTTATTATTATCCTTAGTCTATTATTATTATCCCTATTCCTCTGGTCTAAATCCATATAAGTATTATTATTGTCCTTATCACTATTATTATTATCGCTGTACCTGTTATTATTATCCTTCTTATTATTATTATTATCGCTATAACTGGTGTTATTATGCTTATTCTATTATTACTATCCCTATTCCTCTTGTGTTTATCGTTATGTAACATCCTTGAAGAATTTTTTGTTTTTTTTGTCGCCCTCAGAAATGTCCGAAAGTTAAGCTATTCAAAGGTATTATAGATTTCAATTATCGACCGCAATTTTTCTATTACCGACCGCGACTTTAGACATGTCAATCATCGTAGAATTTGGTTTAACTGTCGGTAACACATATCTATATGTACTTTCTCAATTTACAAAGACTATATTATTAAATAATTATTTTTAGCAAACATATAGACTGTCTAGTTAAATATTTAGTTAAATGTCACTGAACATTAGATTCATTTATTATTCCATTTATAGCGTATTATAAATATATATTTTAGTTAACAACGTTACTAGATACAAAAAAAAAAAAAGTTATTAAATAATTATTTGCGAAATCAATATGTAGGAAGATAATTAATTATATGTTAGAGCTGAGCTATTAGGAATCAAATCCGAATATTATTTTAGTCGAATAAATATTATATTATAAATGTTTTCGTACGGAAAATTTCGATACATGATGTACTACGTGCTACGACGCTAGCACAGGATTTCTTAGAATCGACGCGCTATCTCTAGACAAAGATAGATGATATATTTTCAATCAACTATATTATAACACATTAAAATCATTAATTATTTAGAACAAACACTACATACAAAAATAGCCAATATTATGTTGAATTAGAATATCGATACTCGAAGTCAAGAATCATTCGTTCAAACTAAATAAACAATACAATTGTAAAATTATTCATAGGAATATTCCGCGAGATCATGTACTTCAACATATAGCGTAGATTCTTATAGAAATCGTGCGAAAAGGACAGCGCGTGTCTATTTCATTTAAAACGCTATTAATTTATTATTTCTATATTACAAACATTAGTTACTATTCCGAAGACTCTATTAGTAAAGCCAGAAAATCATTTACTTCATTAATTAATGTTTTATATATAAATTATATGTTAAAATCATACGCATAATTTTGTACGACGAACATAAGGGTAGATTTCCAGACCTTGAAAAGTGAAAGGTCTTCGAGTATATAAGGCAGGCCGAAATCAGCCTAGATTGCAGAACAATTTTCACAGTCGAGCTAGATACACGTCGTAATAATATCCGGAACAATTTTCGCTGATCAAGAGCCAAATAGATTCTTAATTCTTTTTTGGAAGTGCGGGTATACGCCATTTAGATACCTGATCGCTGGGTCGTTCTAGTAGCCAGTGAACAACAGGCTCCCCATTCAAGCGGTCTTGTATCTGAAACTCCGTCAGGAGAGAGCTATACTCAGCGCCAGGGAAGGTTGAGACATCGAAACGAGAGCTCTCAGCTACTCTCAGATATATTGCAATTTTTGTCGTGTTACTAAACGCGCCATCAGATTCTCGGGGTTCGCTCTGGGTAGTATCGTAGCCAGCCAAAAGCAGGCTCCCCATTTTGAGCGGCTTGGTGTCTGAAGCCCGTGTCTTTTGGGCGGCAGTTCAGTAATTTCGATTCATTAATTAAAATCAATTTTCATTTGCTACCCTGTCGAACGTATACTGTTCATCTGATTCTGGGTCGTTGGGTCGTTCTAGTAGCCAGTGAACAACAGGCTCCCCAATTAAGCGATCTGGTTTTGGGTGTCAATGTGCGATTTGGCAAAAAGGGTCTTGGACAATTAGTTGTCGAGTCAAGCCAATTAAAGAGTAATTGTTCCGACGAAAATAATAAAACTTTACATTAACTTCAAATCTTAGGACTTTGAATCGCAAAATATTTTGTCATTTAAAAAGGATTGTTCTGTCAAAATCACGTAGTCGACTACATCGCGTTAGAGTCATAATTACAAATATTAATATTGTCGAATTCGTAAACGAGTACTCAGTAAATTCTAGAAACAGAATCAAACTTAGGTAGGATTCGTTATAGAGTTCCGACTGTAAACGTATCGTTCATATTATAAAAACAAAAATCAAATATTGTCAATATCGAAACTGCGTTAATTAGCTTCTAAAGAAATCAGACTTAGGTAGGATTCAACATAGAGCTAAATTGCGAACCGTGTAATTTGCGTCGAATATTATAATTGCGTTAATTTCAGAGTATCAAATCTTAAACTCTCAACATATAGAATCTCTTTAATTTTTGCGAAGGAGAATAGTTAGCTTTGAACGAGAATCAGATCTAGGTAGGATTTGTCGCGAAGCATTAACTAGCCTATCCTATTTTGTTAGTTACATTTTGCATTTACGATCGCGTATTATTTAAAATATATATATCTTTCTGTTCTTTATTACGACAAAATATATTTTAGTTGTTTTGAGTTAGTCGTCCATTATTTATGTCACTATATTAGTTACGTATACTTTTCTTTAATTGTTATAATTGTTAATTGTTAAATCATCATCATCATCACTATTTATTGAATAAACCTTTATTGTTGAAAGGTATTGACCTGTGAATTTCAATTCTTAACCGCACACCACACGAATCCCACAATCTTTAGAATTAGTTTATTAATAATCGAGTCGTTCAGTAGGTAAATACCGCTCTTTGCCTCACGAGCGCTGTAAATATCTGTACCTAGGTCCAGAGACGTTACAGTTATAACTATTATTATCATCCTTATTGCTATTATTATTACCGCTATAACCTTTTATTATTATCAATATTACTGTTATTATTATCGCTATAACTGTTATTATTATTCTGATTACTATAATTATTATCGATATATCTGTTATTATTATTATTATTACCGTTGTTATTATCCTTATTATAGTTATTATTGCCACTATAACAGTTATTATTATCCTTATTCTATTATTACTATCCCTATTCCTCTTGTCTGTATCCTTATAACTATTATTACCATCCTTATTACTATTATTATTATCGCTATACCTGTTGTTATTATTATCCTTATTCTTCTTATTATTATCGCTATAACTGTCATTATTATCCTTATTCTATTCCTACTATCCCTATTCCTCTTGTGTTTATCGTTATAACTATTATTATCATCCTTATTAGTATTATCATTATCGCTATAACCGTTATTATTATCTTTATTACTGTTATTATTATCCTTGTTACTATTATTATTATCGCTATACCTGTTATTATTATCCTTGTTACTATTATTGTTATTGATATATCTGTTATTATTATCATTATTACTGTTATTATTATCGCTATAATCGTTATTATTATCCTTATTCTATTATTACTATCCCTATTCCTCTTGTCTGTATCCTTATAACTATTATTATCATCCTTATTAGTATTATCATTATCGCTATAACCGTTATTATTATCTTTATTACTGTTATTATTATCCTTGTTACTATTATTATTATCGCTATACCTGTTATTATTATCCTTGTTACTATTATTGTTATTGATATATCTGTTATTATTATCATTATTACTGTTATTATTATCGCTATAATCGTTATTATTATCCTTATTCCATTATTACTATCCCTATTCCTCTTGTCTGTATCCTTATAACTATTATTATCATCCTTATTACTATTATTATTATCGCTATAACCGTTAGTATTATCTTTATTACTGTTATTATTATGATTATAGCTGTTATTATTATCGCTATAGCTGTTATTATTATCCATATTACTATTCTCATTATCCTTATTCTTATTATTATAATCGTTATAACTGTTATTATTATCCTTGTTACTATTATTGTTATCGATATATCTGTTATTATTATCGTTATTACTGTTATTATTATCATTATAGCTGTTATTATTATCATTATTACTGTTATAATTATCCGTATTACTATTATTATTATCTCTGTAACAGTTATTATTATCCTTATTACTATTATTCTTATGGCTATAACTGTTACTATTATCCTTATTCTATTATTACTATCCCTATTCCTCTTGTCTGTATCCTTATAACTATTATTATTGTCCTTATCACTATTATTATTATCGCTATAACCGTTATTATTATCCTTATTCTTATTATTATTATCGCTATAACTGTTAATATTATAGTTGTTACTATTATTATTATCGCTATACCTGTTATTATTATCCTTGTTACTATTATTGTTTTTGATATATCTGTTATTATTATCATTATTACTGTTATTATTATCGCTATAATCGTTATTATTATCCTTATTCTATTATTACTATCGCTATTCCTCTTGTCTGTGTCCTTATAACTATTATTATTGTCCTTATCACTATTATTATTATCGCTATACCCGTTATTATTATCCATATTCTTATTATTATTATCGCTATAACTGTTATTATTATCCTTGTTACTATTATTATTATCGCTATACCTGTTATTATTATCCTTGTTACTATTATTGTTATTGATATATCTGTTATTATTATCATTATTTCTGTTATTATTATCTCTATAACTGTAATTATTATCCATATTACTATTATTATTAGCGCCATAACCGTCATTATGATCATTATTACTGTTATTATTATCCTTATTCTTATTATTATTATCGCTAAAACTGTTATTATTATCATTATTACTGTTATTATTATCGCTATAGCTGTTATTATTATCCTTATTCTATTATCATTATCGCTATTCCTCTTGTGTTTATCCTTATAACTATTATTATCATCCTTATTACTATTATTATTATCGCTATAACCGTTATTATTATCTTTATTACTGTTATTATTATCCTTGTTACTATTATTATTATCGCTATACCTGTTATTATTATCCTGGTTACTATTATTGTTATTGATATATCTGTTATTATTATCATTATTACTGTTATTATTATCGCTATAATCGTTATTATTATCCTTATTCTATTATTACTATCCCTATTCCTCTTGTGTTTATCCTTATAACTATTACTATTATCCTTATTACTATTATTATTATCGCTATAACCGTTATTATTATCTTTATTACTGTTATTATTATCATTATAGCTGTTATTATTATCGCTATAGCTGTTATTATTATCCATATTACTATTTTTATTATCCTTATTCTTATTATTATAATCGCTATAACTGTTATTATTATCCTTGTTACTATTATTGTTATCGATATATCTGTTATTATTATCGTTATTACTGTTATTATTATCATTATAGCTGTTATTATTATCATTATTACTGTTATAATTATCCGTATTACTATTATTATTATCTCTGTAACAGTTATTATTATCCTTATTACTATTATTCTTATGGCTATAACTGTTACTATTATCCTTATTCTATTATTACTATCCCTATCCCTCTTGTCTGTATCCTAATAACTATTATTACCATCCTTATTACTATTATTATTATCGATATATCTCATATTATTATCATTATTACTGTTGTTATTATCGCTATAATTGTTATAATTATCCTTATTACTATTATTATTATCGCTATAACCGTTATTATTATCATTATTACTGTTATTATTATCGCTATAGCTGTTATTATTATCCATATTACTATTTTTATTATCCTTATTCTTATTATTATTATCGCTATACCTGTTATTATTATCCTTATTCTTATTATTATTATCGTTATATCTGTTATTATTATCCTTGTTACTATTATTATTATCGCTATACCTGTTATTATTATCCTTGTTACTATTACTGTTATTGATATATCTGTTATTATTATCATTATTACTGTTATTATTATCGCTATAATCGTTATTATTATCCTTATTCTATTATTACTATCCCTATTCCTCTTGTCTGTATCCTTATAACTATTATTATCATCCTTATTAGTATTATCATTATCGCTATAACCGTTATTATTATCTTTATTACTGTTATTATTATCCTTGTTACTATTATTATTATCGCTATACCTGTTATTATTATCCTTGTTACTATTATTGTTATTGATATATCTGTTATTATTATCATTATTACTGTTATTATTATCGCTATAATCGTTATTATTATCCTTATTCTATTATTACTATCCCTATTCCTCTTGTCTGTATCCTTATAACTATTATTATTGTCCTTATCACTATTATTATTATCGCTATACCCCTTATTATTATCCTTATTCTTATTATTATTATCGCTATAACTGTGATTATTATCCTTGTTACTACTTTTATTATCGCTCTAACTGTTATTATTATCCTTATTATTAGTATCCTTGCCACTGTAACAGTTATTATTATCCTTATTCTATTATTACTATCCCTATTCCTCTTGTCTGTATCCTTATAACTATTATTATTGTCCTTATCACTATTATTATTATCGCTATACCCGTTATTATTATCCTTATTCTTATTATTATTATCGCTATAACTGTTAATATTATAGTTGTTACTATTATTATTATCGCTATACCTGTTATTATTATCCTTGTTACTATTATTGTTTTTGATATATCTGTTATTATTATCATTATTACTGTTATTATTATCGCTATAATGGTTATTATTATCCTTATTCTATTATTACTATCCCTATTCCTCTTGTCTGTATCCTTATAACTATTATTATTGTCCTTATCACTATTATTATTATCGCTATACCCGTTATTATTATCCTTATTCTTATTATTATTATCGCTATAACTGTTATTATTATCCTTGTTACTATTATTATTATCGCTATACCTGTTATTATTATCCTTGTTACTATTATTGTTATTGATATATCTGTTATTATTATCATTATTTCTGTTATTATTATCTCTATGACTGTAATTATTATCCATATTACTATTATTATTAGCGCCATAACCGTCATTATTATCATTATTACTGTTATTATTATCCTTATTCTTATTATTATTATCGCTATAGCTGTTATTATTATCATTATAGCTGTTATTATATCGCTATAGCTGTTATTATTATCCATATTACTAGTTTTATTATCGCTCTAACTGTTATTATTATCCTTATTATTAATATTATTGCCACTGTAACAGTTATTATTATCCTTATTCTATTATTACTATCCCTATTCCTCTTGTCTGTATCCTTATAACTATTACTATTATCCTTATTACTATTATTATTATCGCTATGACCGTTATTATTATCTTTATTACTGTTATTATTATCATTATAGCTGTTATTATTATCGCTATAGCTGTTATTATTATACATATTACTATTTTTATTATCCTTATTCTTATTATTATAATCGCTATAACTGTTATTATTATCCTTGTTACTATTATTGTTATCGATATATCTGTTATTATTATCGTTATTACTGTTATTATTATCATTATAGCTGTTATTATTATCGCTATAGCTGTTATTATTATCATTATTACTGTTATAATTATCCGTATTACTATTATTATTATCTCTGTAACAGTTATTATTATCCTTATTACTATTATTCTTATCGCTATAACTGTTACTATTATCCTTATTCTATTATTACTATCCCTATCCCTCTTGTCTGTATCCTAATAACTATTATTACCATCCTTATTACTATTATTATTATCGATATATCTCATATTATTATCATTATTACTGTTGTTATTATCGCTATAATTGTTATAATTATCCTTATTACTATTATTACTATCCCTATTCCTCTTGTGTTTATCGTTATAACTATTACTATCATACTTATTACTATTATTATTATCGCTATACCTGTTATTGTTACCGTTATTCTTATTATTATTATCGCTATAACTGTTATTATTATCCTTATTCTATTATTACTATCCCTATTCTTCTCGTCTGTATCCTTATAACTATTATTATTGTCCTTATCGCTATTAATATTATCGCTATACCTGTTATTATTATCCTTATTCTTATTATTATTATCGCTATAACTGTTATTATTATTATTATTACTGTTATTATTATCCATGTTATTATTATTATTGCCACTATAACTGTTATTATTATCCTTATTCTATTATTACTATCCCTATTCCTCTTGTCTGTATCCCAATAACTATTATTATTATCGCTATACCTGTTATTACTATCCTTATTATTATTATTATTAACGCTATAACTGTTATTATTATCCATATTACTATTATTATTATCGCTATACCTGTTGTTATTTTTATCCTTATTCCTATTATGATTATCGCTATAACTGTCATTATTATCCTTATTCTATTGCTATTATCCCTATTCCTCTTGTGTTTATCGTTATAACTATTATTATCATCCTTATTACTATTATTATCATCGCTATACCTGTTATTATTATCCTTATTCTTATTATTATTATCGCTATAACTGTTATCATTATTATTATTATTACTGATATTATTATCCTTGTTATTATTATTATTGCCGCTATAACTGTTATTATTATCCTTATTCTATTATACTATCCCTATTCCTCTTGTGTTTGTCCTTATAACTATTATTTTTATCGCTATAACCTTTTATTATTATCATTATTACTGTTATTATTATCGCTATATCTGTTATTATTATCATCGCTATAACTGTTATTATTATTCTTATTACTATTGTTATTACCGATATATCTGTTATTATTATCATTATTACTGTTATTATTATCGCTATAACTGTTATTATTATCCTTATTCTTACTATTATTATCGCTATAACTGTTATTATTATTATTATTACTGTTATTATTATCCTTATTCTATTATTAGTATCCCTATTCCTCTTGTGTTTATCCTTATAACTATTATTATTATCGCTATAAACCATTTATTATTATCATTATTACTGTTATTATTATCGCTATAACTGTTATTATTATCCTTATTACTATTAATATTATCGCTATACCTGTTATTATTATCCTTATTATTATTATTCTTACCACTATAACTGTTATTATTATCCTTATTATTATTATTATTGCCACTATAACTGTTATTATTATCCTTATTCTATTATTACTATCCCTATTCCTCTTGTGTTTAACGTTATAACTATTATTATCATCCTAATTTCTATTATTATTATCGCTATAACTGTTATTACTATTCTTATTAGTATTATTATTAACGATATATCTGTTATCATTGCCATTATTACTGTAAATATTATCGCTGTAACTGTTATTATTATCCTTATTCTATTATTACTAACCCTATTTCTCTTGTGTTTATTAGTATAACTATTATTATTATCGCTATAACCTTTTATTATTATCATTATTACTGTTAATATTTTCGCTATAACTGTTATTATTATCCTTATTCTATTATTACTATCCCTATTCCTCTTGTGTTTATCCTTATAACTATTATTATTATCGCTATAACCTTTCATTATTATCATTATTACTGTTATTATTATCCTTGTTACTATTATTATTATCGCTATACCTGTTATTATTATCCTTATTCTTATTATTAATATCGCTATAACTGTTATTATTATTCTTGTTACTATTAATATTTTCGCTATACCAGTTTTTATTATCCTTATTACTATTATTATTATCGCTATTACAGTTATTATTATTATTATTACTGTTATTATTATCCTTATTATTATTATTCTTGCCACTATAACTGTTATTATTATCCTTATTCTGTTATTACTATCCCTATTCCTCTTGTGTTTATCATTATAACTATTATTATTATCCTTATTACTATTATTATTACCGATATATCTGTTATTATTATCATTATTACTGTTATCATTATCCTTATTATTATTATTGCCACTATACCTGTTATTATTATCCTTATTATTATTATTCTTACCACTATAACTGTTATTATTATCCTTATTATTATTATTATTGCCACTATAACTGTTATTATTATCCTTATTCTATTATTACTATCCCTATTCCTCTTGTGTTTAACGTTATAACTATTATTATCATCCTAATTTCTGTTATTATTATCGCTATAACTGTTATTACTATTCTTATTAGTATTATTATTAACGATATATCTGTTATCATTGCCATTATTACTGTTAATATTATCGCTGTAACTGTTATTATTATCCTTATTCTATTATTACTAACCCTATTTCTCTTGTGTTTATTAGTATAACTATTATTATTATCGCTATAACCTTTTATTATTATCATTATTACTGTTAATATTTTCGCTATAACTGTTATTATTATCCTTATTCTATTATTACTATCCCTATTCCTCTTGTGTTTATCCTTATAACTATTATTATTATCGCTATAACCTTTCATTATTATCATTATTACTGTTATTATTATCCTTGTTACTATTATTATTATCGCTATACCTGTTATTATTATCCTTATTCTTATTATTAATATCGCTATAACTGTTATTATTATTCTTGTTACTATTAATATTTTCGCTATACCAGTTTTTATTATCCTTATTACTATTATTATTATCGCTATTACAGTTATTATTATTATTATTACTGTTATTATTATCCTTATTATTATTATTCTTGCCACTATAACTGTTATTATTATCCTTATTCTGTTATTACTATCCCTATTCCTCTTGTGTTTATCATTATAACTATTATTATTATCCTTATTACTATTATTATTACCGATATATCTGTTATTATTATCATTATAACTGTAATTATTATCATTATTACTGTTATCATTATCCTTATTATTATTATTGCCACTATAACTGTTATTATTATCCTTATTCTTATTATTATTATCGCTATAACTGTTATTATTATCCTTATTACTAATAATATTATCGCTCTACCTGTTATTATTATCAAGAACAGTTATCGAGATAATAAGAAAGGTAATGAGGATAATAATAATTGTTATAAGGATAAAGGCAATAGTAATACGGATAGTAACAATAGAATAAAGATAATAGTAACAGTTATGGCGATAATAATAATAGTAATAAGGATAATGATAACAGTTATAGCGATAATGATAATAGTATTAAGGATAATAATAACAGTTATAGCGATAATAATAATAGTAATAAGGATAATAATAACAATTATAGCGATAATAATAACAGTAATAATGATAATAATAACAGATATATCGATAATAATAATAGTAACAAGAATAATAATAACAGGTATAGCGGTAATAATAATAGTAACAAGGATAATAATCACAGTTATAGCGATAATAATAATAAGAATAAGGATAATAATAGCGGGTATAGCGATAATAATAATAGTGATAAGGACAATAATAATAGTTATAAGGATACAGACAAGAGGAATAGGGATAGTAATAATAGAATAAGGATAATACTCACAGTTATAGTGGCAAGAATAATAATAATAAGGATAATAATAACAGCTATAATGATAATAATAACAGTAATAAAGATAATAATAACGGTTATAGCGATAATAATAATAGTAATAAGGATAATAATGATAGTTTTAAGGATAAACACAAGAGGAATAGGGATAGTAATAATAGAATAAGGATAATAATAACAGTTATAGCGATAATAATAATAGTAATAAGGATAATAATCACAGGTATAGTGATAATAATAATAGTAGTATGGATAATAGTAACAGGTATAGCGATAATAATAATAGTTATAAGGATAAACACAAGAGGAATAGGGATAGTAATAATAGAATAAGGATAATAATAACTGTTATAGTGGCAATAATAATAATAATAAGGATAATAATAACAGTAATAATAATAATAATAACAGTTATAGCGATAATGAAAATAGTAATAAGGATAATAATAACAGTTACAGAGATAATAATAATAGTAATACGGATAATAATAACAGTAATAATGATAATAATAACAGTTATAGCGATAATAATAACAGCTATAATGATAATAATAACAGTAATAAAGATAATAATAACGGTTATAGCGATAATAATAATAGTTTTAAGGATAAACACAAGAGGAATAGGGATAGTAATAATAGAATAAGGATAATAATAACAGTTATAGCGATAATAATAATAGTAATAAGGATAATAATCACAGGTATAGCGATAATAACAATAGTAGTAAGGATAATAGTAACAGGTGTAGCGATAATAATAATAGTTATAAGGATAAACACAAGAGGAATAGGGATAGTAATAATAGAAAAAGGATAATAATAACTGTTATAGTGGCAATAATAATAATAATAAGGATAATAATAACAGTTATAGTGGCAAGAATAATAATAATAAGGATAACAATATCAGTTATAGTGGCAAGAATAATAATAATAAGGATAATAATAACAGTAATAATAATAATAATAACAGTTAGAGCGATAATAAAATAGTAATAAGGATAATAATAACAGTTACAGAGATAATAATAATAGTAATACGGATATAATAACAGTAATAATGATAATAATATGAGATATATCGATAATAATAATAGTAATAAGGATGATAATAATAGTTATAAGGATACAGGCAAGATGAATAGGGATAGTAATAATAGAATAAGGATAATAATAACAGTTATAGCGATAATAACAATAGTAATAAGGATAATAATAACTGCTACAGAGATAATCATAATAGTAATACGGATAATAATAACAGTAATAATAATAATAATAACAGTTAGAGCGATAATAAAATAGTAATAAGGATAATAATAACAGTTACAGAGATAATAATAATAGTAATACGGATATAATAACAGTAATAATTATAATAATATGAGATATATCGATAATAATAATAGAAATAAGGCTGATAATAATAGTTATAAGGATAAACACAAGAGGAATACTGATAGTAATACTAGAATACGGATAATAAGAACAGTTATAGCGATAATAATAATAAGAATGAGGATAATAATAACAGGTATAGCGATAATAATAATAGTAACAAGGATAATAATAACAGTTATAGCGATAATAATGAGAAGAATAAGCAGGATAATAACAGGTATAGCGGTAATAATAATAGTAATAAGGATAATAGTAACTGGTATAGCGATAATAATAATAGTAACAAGGATAATAATAACGGGTATGGCGATAATAATAATAGTGATAAGGGCAATAATAACAGTAATGAAGCTAATAATAACAGCTATGGCGATAATAATAACAGTAATAAAGATAATAATAACGGTTATAGCGATAATAATAATAGTAATGAGGATAATAATAATAGTTATAAGGATAAACGGAAGAGGAATAGGGATAGTAATAATAGAATAAGGATAATAATAACAGTTACAGTGGCAATAATAATAATAATAAGGATAATAATAACAGTTATAGTGGCAAGAATAATAATAATAAGGATAATAATAACAGTTATAGTGGCGAGAATAATAATAAAAAGGATAATAATAACAGTTATAGTAGCAAGAAAAATAATAATAAGGATAATAATAACAGTAATAATAATAATAATAATAACAGTTATAGCGATAATAATAATAGTAATAAGGATAATAATAACAGTTACAGAGATAATAATAATAGTGTTACGGATAATAATAACAGTAATAATGATAATAATAACAGCTACAGCGATAATAATAACAGTAATAATGATAATAATAACGGTTATAGCGATAATAATAACAGTAATAATGATAATAATAACGGTTATAGCGATAATAATAATAGTAATAAGGATAATTATAACAATTATAGCGATAATAATAACAGTAATAATGATAATAATAACAGTAATAAAGATAATAATAACGGTTATAGCGATAATAATAATAGTTTTAAGGATAAACACAAGAGGAATAGGGATAGTAATAATAGAATAAGGATAATAATAACAGTTATAGCGATAATAATAATAGTAATAAGGATAATAATCACAGGTATAGCGATAATAACAATAGTAGTAAGGATAATAGTAACAGGTTGTAGCGATAATAATAATAGTTATAAGGATAAACACAAGAGGAATAGGGATAGTAATAATAGAAAAAGGATAATAATAACTGTTATAGTGGCAATAATAATAATAATAAGGATAATAATAACAGTTATAGTGGCAAGAATAATAATAATAAGGATAACAATATCAGTTATAGTGGCAAGAATAATAATAATAAGGATAATAATAACAGTAATAATAATAATAATAACAGTTAGAGCGATAATAAAATAGTAATAAGGATAATAATAACAGTTACAGAGATAATAATAATAGTAATACGGATATAATAACAGTAATAATGATAATAATATGAGATATATCGATAATAATAATAGTAATAAGGATGATAATAATAGTTATAAGGATACAGGCAAGATGAATAGGGATAGTAATAATAGAATAAGGATAATAATAACAGTTATAGCGATAATAACAATAGTAATAAGGATAATAATAACTGCTACAGAGATAATCATAATAGTAATACGGATAATAATAACAGTAATAATAATAATAATAACAGTTAGAGCGATAATAAAATAGTAATAAGGATAATAATAACAGTTACAGAGATAATAATAATAGTAATACGGATATAATAACAGTAATAATTATAATAATATGAGATATATCGATAATAATAATAGAAATAAGGCTGATAATAATAGTTATAAGGATAAACACAAGAGGAATACTGATAGTAATACTAGAATACGGATAATAAGAACAGTTATAGCGATAATAATAATAAGAATGAGGATAATAATAACAGGTATAGCGATAATAATAATAGTAACAAGGATAATAATAACAGTTATAGCGATAATAATGAGAAGAATAAGCAGGATAATAACAGGTATAGCGGTAATAATAATAGTAATAAGGATAATAGTAACTGGTATAGCGATAATAATAATAGTAACAAGGATAATAATAACGGGTATGGCGATAATAATAATAGTGATAAGGGCAATAATAACAGTAATGAAGCTAATAATAACAGCTATGGCGATAATAATAACAGTAATAAAGATAATAATAACGGTTATAGCGATAATAATAATAGTAATGAGGATAATAATAATAGTTATAAGGATAAACGGAAGAGGAATAGGGATAGTAATAATAGAATAAGGATAATAATAACAGTTACAGTGGCAATAATAATAATAATAAGGATAATAATAACAGTTATAGTGGCAAGAATAATAATAATAAGGATAATAATAACAGTTATAGTGGCGAGAATAATAATAAAAAGGATAATAATAACAGTTATAGTAGCAAGAAAAATAATAATAAGGATAATAATAACAGTAATAATAATAATAATAATAACAGTTATAGCGATAATAATAATAGTAATAAGGATAATAATAACAGTTACAGAGATAATAATAATAGTGTTACGGATAATAATAACAGTAATAATGATAATAATAACAGCTACAGCGATAATAATAACAGTAATAATGATAATAATAACGGTTATAGCGATAATAATAACAGTAATAATGATAATAATAACGGTTATAGCGATAATAATAATAGTAATAAGGATAATTATAACAATTATAGCGATAATAATAACAGTAATAATGATAATAATATGAGATATATCGATAACAATAATAGCAACAAGGATAATAATAACAGGTATAGCGGTAATAATAATAATAGTAATAAGGATAATAGTAACAGGTATAGCGATAATAATAATAGTTATAAGGATAAACACAAGAGGAATAGGGATAGTAATAATAGAATAAAGATAATAATAACAGTTATAGTGGCAAGAATAATAATAATAAGGATAATAATAACAGTAATAATAGTAATAATAACAGTTACAGAGATAATAATAATAGTAATACGGATAATATTAACAGTAATAATGATAATAATAACAGATATATCGATAAAAATAATAGTAATAAGAATAATAATAACGGTTATAGCGATAATAATAATAAGAATAAGGATAATAATAACGGTTATAGCGATAATAATAATAGTTATAAGGATACAGACAAGAGGAATAGGGATAGTAATAAAAGAATAAGGATAATAATAACTGTTATAGTGACAATAATAATAATAATAAGGATAATAATAACAGTTATAGTGCCAAGAATAATAATGATAAGGATAATATTAACAGTAATAATAATAACAGTAATAGCGATAATAATAATAGTAATAAGGATAATAATAACAGGTATAGTGATAATAATAATAGCAACAACGATAATAATAACAGTTATAGCCATAATAATAATAAGAATAAGGATAATAATAACAGGTATAGTGATAATAATAATAGCAACAACGATAATAATAACAGTTATAGCCATAATAATAATAAGAATAAGGATAATAATAACAGGTATAGCGATAATAATAATAGTGATAACGACAATAATAATAGTTATAAGGATACAGACAAGAGGAATGTGGATAGTAATAATAGAATAAGGATAATAATAACTGTTATGGTGGCAATAATAATAATAAAAAGGATAATAATAACAGTTATAGTGGCAAGAATAATAATAATAAGGATAATAATAACATAATAATAGTAATAATAACAGTTATAGCGATAGTAAAAATAGTAATATGGATAATAATAACAGTTACAGAGATAATAATAATAGTAATACGGATAATAATAACAGTAATAATGATAATAATATCAGCTATAGCGATAATAATATCAGCTGTAATGATAATAATAACAGTAATAAAGATAATAATAACGGTTATAGCGATAATAATAATAGTAATAAGGATAATAATAATAGTAATAACGATAATAATAATAGTTATAAGGATAAACACAAGAGGAATAGGGATAGTAATAATAGAATAAGATTAATAATAACAGTTATAGCGATAATAATAATAAGAATAAGGATAATAATAACAGATATATCGATAATAATAATAGTAATAAGAATAATAAAATCAGTTATAGCGATAATAATAATAAGAATAAGGATAATAATAACAGGTATAGCGATAATAATAATAGTTATAAGGATAAACACAAGAGGAATAGGGATATTAATATTACAATAAAGATAATAATAACAGTTATAGTGGCAAGAATAATAATAATAAGGATAATAATAACAGTTATAGTGGCAATAATAATAATAATAAGGATAATAATAACAGTAATAATAATAATAATAATAACAGTTATAGCGATAATAATAATAGTAATAAGGATAATAATAACAGATACAGAGATAATAATAAGGTGGTGTCCCAGTTGGACGTCGACCGATTGGACCCGTCCCGATTGGACGGTCCCGATTGGACGCGTTCCAATTCGAAGTGGTGAAAATTGCACGCGTTCCAATTCGTCGCGGTGCCTATTGGACACGTTAGGTTAAGTTAGGCTATATTAGGTTCATTCGTCTCCGTTTCGAATTGGAACGCGTGCAATTTTCACCTCTTCGAATCGGAACGCGTCCAATCGGGACCGTCCAATCGGGACGCGTCCAATCGGTCGACGTCCAAACGGGGGTGTTCCTAATAATAATAGTGTTACGGATAATAATAACAGTAATAATGATAATAATAACAGCTACAGCGATAATAATAACAGTAATAATGATAATAATAACGGTTATAGCGATAATAATAACAGCTATAGCGATAATAATAACAGTAATAATGATAATAATAACGGTTATAGCGATAATAATAACAGTAATAATGATAATAATATGAGATATATCGATAATAATAATAGTAATAAGGATGATAATAATAGTTATAAGGATACAGACAAGAGGAATAGGGATAGTACAAATAGAATAAAGATAATAATAACAGTTATAGCGATAATAATAATAGTAATAAGGATAATAATAACAGTAAGAATGATAATAATAACAGATATATCGATAACAATAATAGTAACAAGGATAATAATAACAGGTATAGCGATAATAATAATAGTAACAAGGATAATAATAACAGTTATAGCGATAATAATAATAAGAATAAGGATAATAATAACGGGTATAGCGATAATAATAATAGTGATAAGGACAATAATAATAGTTATAAGGATACAGACCAGAAGAATAGTGATATTAAAAGTAGAATAAGGATGATAATAACAGTTATAGCGATAATAATAATAGTTATAATGATAAAGGCAAGAGTAATACGGATAGTAACAATAGAATAAACTTAAAAATAACAGTTATAGCGATAATAATAATAGTAATAAGGATAATAATAACAGGTATAGCGATAATAATAATAATAATAATAAGGCTAATAATAATAATTATAAGGATAAAGACAAGAGGAATAGGGATAATGGTAATAGTAATAAGAATAATAATAACAGTTATAGCGATAATAATAATAATAATAATAAGGATAATAATAATAGTTGTAAGGATAAAGACAAGAGAAATAGGGATAATAGTAATAGTAATAAGAATAATAATAACAGTTATAGCGATAATAATAATAGCATTAAGGATAAAGGCAAGAGTAATACGGACAGTACTAATAGTAACAAGAATAATAATAACAGTTATAGCGATAATAATAATAGTATTAAGGATAATAATAACAGTTATAGCGATAATAATAATAGTAATAAGGATAATAATAATAGTTATAAGGATAAAGACAAGGGGAATAGGGATAATAATAATAGTAATAAGAATAATAATAACAGTTATAGCGATAATAATAATAGTTATAAGGATAAAGGCAAGAGTAATACGGATAGTAACAATAGAATAAGCATAATAATAACAGTTATAGCGATAATAATAATAGTAATAAGGATAATAATAACAGGTATAGCGATAATAATAATAATAATAATAAGGCTAATAATAATAATTATAAGGATAAAGACAAGAGGAATAGGGATAATGGTAATAGTAATAAGAATAATAATAACAGTTATAGCGATAATAATAATAATAATAAGGATAATAATAATAGTCATAAGGAGAAAGAAAAGAGGAATAGGGATAATAATAATAGTAACAAGAATAATAATAACAGTTATAGCGATAATAATAATAGTAATAAGGATAATAATAACAGTTATAGCGATAATAATAATAATAATAAGGATAATAATAATAGTTTAAAGGAGAAAGACAAGAGGAATAGGGATAATAATAATAGTAACAAGAATAATAACAACAGTTATAGGGATAATAATAATAGTATTAAGGATAAAGGCAAGAGTAATACGGACAGTAATAATAGTAACAAGAATAATAACAACAGTTATAGCCATAATAATAATAATAATGATAATAATAATAGTTATACGGAGAAAGACAGTAGGAATAGGGATAATAATAATAGTAACAAGAATAATAATAACAGTCATAGCGATAATAATAATAGTATTAAGGATAAAGGCAAGAGTAATACGAACAGTAATAATAGTAACAAGAATAATAATAACAGTTATAGCGATAATAATAATAGTAATAAGGATAATAATAATAGTTATAAGGATACAGACAAGAGGAATAGGGATAGTAGTAATAGAATAAGGATAGTAATAACTGTTACAGTGACAAGAATAATAATAATAAGGATAATAATAACAGTAATAATAATAATAATAATAACAGTTATAGGGATAATAATAATAGTAATAAGGATAATAATAATAGTTATAAGGATAAACACAAGAGGAATAGGGATAGTAATAATACAATAAAGATAATAATAACAGTTATAGTGGCAAGAATAATAATAATAACGATAATAGTAACAGTCATAATAGTAATAATAACAGTTACAGTGATAATAATAATAGTAATACGGATAATAATAATAGTAATAAGGATAATAATAACAGTTATAGCGATAATAATAATAGTGATAAGGACAATAATAATAGTTATAAGGATACAGACAATAGGAATAGGGATAGTAATAATAGAATAAGGATAATAATAACTGTTACAGTGGCAAGAATAATAATAATAAAAATAATAATAACGGTTATAGCGACAATAATAATAGTAATATGGATAATAGTAACAGTTAAAGCGATAATAATAATAAGAATAAGGATAATAAAAATAGTAATATGGATAATAATAACAGCTATAGCGATAATAATAACAGCTATAATGATAATAATTACAGTAATAAAGATAATAATAACGGTTATAGCGATAATAATAATAGTAATAAGGATAATAATAATAGTTATAAGGATACAGACAAGAGGAATAGGGATAGTAATAATAGAATAAGGATAATAATAACTGTTACAGTGGCAAGAATAATAATAATAAAAATAATAATAACGGTTATAGCGACAATAATAATAGTAATATGGATAATAATAACAGTTAAAGCGATAATAATAATAAGAATAAGGATAATAAAAATAGTAATATGGATAATAATAACAGCTATAGCGATAATAATAACAGCTATAATGATAATAATAACAGCTATAGCGATAATAATAACAGCTATATCGATAATAATAACAGTAATAAAGATAATAATAGCGGTTATAGCGATAATAATAATAGTAATAAGGATAATAATAATAGTAATAAGGATAATAATAATAGTTATAAGGATACAGACAAGAGGAATAGGGATAGTAATAATAGAATAAGGATAATAATAACAGTTATAGCGATAATAATAATAGTAATAAGGATAATAATAACTGTCACAGAGATAATAATAATAGTAATACGGATATTAATAACAGTAATAATGATAATAATAACAGCTATAGCGATAATAATAACAGCTATAATGATAATAATAACAGTAATAATGATAATAATAACAGCTATAGCGTTAATAATAACAGCTATAATGATAATAATAACAGTAATAATGATAATAATAACGGTTATAGCGATAATAATAATAGTAATAAGGATAATAATAACAATTATAGCGATAATAATAACAGTAATAATGATAATAATATGAGATATATCGATAATAATAATAGTAATAAGGATGATAATAATAGTTATAAGGATACAGTGAGGAGGAATAGGGATAGTAATAATACAATAAGGATAATAATAACTGTTATAGTGGCAATAATAATAATAATAAGGATAATAATAACGGTTATAGCAATAATAATAATAGTAATAAGGATAATAATAACAATTATAGCGATAATAATAACAGTAATGATGATAATAATAACAGATATATCGATAACAATAATAGTAACAAGGATAATAATAACAGGTATAGCGATAATAATAATAGTAACAAGGATAATAATAACAGCTATAAGCGATAATAATAACAGCTATAATGATAATAATAACAGTAATAAAGATTATAATAACGGTTATAGCGATAATAATAATAGTAATAAGGATAATAATAATAGTGATAAGGACAATAATAATAGTTATAAGGATAAAGACAAGAGGAATAGGGATAATAGTAATAGTAATAAGAATAATAGTAACAGTTATAGCGATAATAATAATAGTTATAATGATAAAGGCAAGAGTAATACGGATAGTAACAATAGAATGAACATAATAATAACAGTTATAGCGATAATAACAATAGTAATAAGGATAATAATAATAGTTATAAGGATAAAGACAAGAGGAATAGGGTTAATGGTAATAGTAATAAGAATAATAATAACAGTTATAGCGATAATAATAATAATAAGGATAATAATAATAGTCATAAGGAGAAAGAAAAGAGGAATAGGGATAATAATAATAGTAACAAGAATAATAATAACAGTTATAGCGATAATAATAATAGTAATAAGGATAATAATAATAGTTATAGCGATAATAATAATAACAATAATAAGGATAATAGTAATAGTTATAAGGATAAAGACAAGGGGAATAGGGATAATAATAATAGTAACAAGAATAATAATAACAGTCATAGCGATAATAATAGTAATAAGAATAATAATAACAGTAGGAATGATAATATGAGCAGTTATAAAGATAATAATAATAGTAATAAGGATAATAATAATAGTTATAAGGATAAAGACAAGAGGAATAGGGATATTAGTAATAGTAATAAGAATAATAGTAACAGTTATAGCGATAATAATAATAGTAATAAGGATAATAATAATAGTTATAAGGATAAAGACAAGAGGAATAGGGATAATAGTAAAAGTAATAAGAATAATAATAACAGTTATAGCGATAACAATAATAATAATAAGGATAATAATAATAGTTATAAGGATATAGACAAGAGTAATAGGGATAGTAACAATAGAATAAGCATAATAATAACAGTTATAGCGATAATAATAGTAGTAATAATGATAATAATAACAGTTATAGCGATAATAATAATAATAAGGATAATAATAATAGTTACAAGGATAAAGACAAGAGGAATAGGGATAATAGTAATAGTAATAAGAATAATAATAACAGTTATAGCGATAATAATAATAGTAATAAGGATAATAATAACAGGTATAGCGATAATAATAATAATAATAATAAGGCTAATAATAATAATTATAAGGATAAAGACAAGAGGAATAGGGATAATGGTAATAGTAATAAGAATAATAATAACAGTTATAGCGATAATAATAATAATAATAAGGATAATAATAATAGTCATAAGGAGAAAGAAAAGAGGAATAGGGATAATAATAATAGTAACAAGAATAATAATAACAGTTATAGCGATAATAATAATAGTATTAAGGATAAAGGCAAGAGTAATACGGACAGTACTAATAGTAACAAGAATAATAATAACAGTTATAGCGATAATAATAATAGTATTAAGGATAATAATAACAGTTATAGCGATAATAATAGTAGTTATAATGATAAAGGCAAGAGTAATACGGATAGTAACAATAGAATAAACTTAAAAATAATAGTTATAGCGATAATAATAATAGTAATAAGGATAATAATAACAGTTATAGCGATAATAATAATAATAATAATAAGGATAATAATAATAGTTATAAGGATAAAGACAAGAGGAATAGGGATAATGGTAATAGTAATAAGAATAATAATAACAGTTATAGCGATAATAATAATAGTAATAAGGATAATAATAACAGGTATAGCGATAATAATAATAATAATAATAAGGCTAATAATAATAATTATAAGGATAAAGACAAGAGGAATAGGGATAATGGTAATAGTAATAAGAATAATAATAACAGTTATAGTGATAATAATAATAATAAGGATAATAATAATAGTCATAAGGAGAAAGAAAAGAGGAATAGGGATAATAATAATAGTAACAAGAATAATAATAACAGTTATAGCGATAATAATAATAGTAATAAGGATAATAATAATAGTTATAGCGATAATAATAATAACAATAATAAGGATAATAGTAATAGTTATAAGGATAAAGACAAGGGGAATAGGGATAATAATAATAGTAACAAGAATAATAATAACAGTCATAGCGATAATAATAATAGTATTAAGGATAAAGACAAGGGTAATAGGGATAATAATAATAGTTATAAGGATAATAATAACAGTTATAGCGATAATAATAATAGTATTAAGGATAATAATAACAGTTATAGCGATAATAATAATAGTATTAAGGATAAAGACAAGGGTAATAGGGATAATAATAATAGTAATAAGAATAATAATAACAGTTATAGCGATAATAATAACAGTAGGAATGATAATAAGAGCACTTATAGAGATAATAATAACAGTTATAGCGATAATAATAATAGTTATAAGGATAATAATAACAGTTATAGCGATAATAATAATAGTATTAAGGATAATAATAACAGTTATAGCGATAATAATAATAGAAATAAGGATAATAATAATAGTTATAAGGATAAAGACAAGAGTAATAGGGATAGTAACAAGAGAATAAGCATAATAATAACAGTTATAGCGATAATAATAATAGTAATAAGGATAATAATAACAGGTATAGCGATAATAATAATAATAATAATAAGGCTAATAATAATAATTATAAGGATAAAGACAAGAGGAATAGGGATAATGGTAATAGTAATAAGAATAATAATAACAGTTATAGCGATAATAATAATAATAATAAGGATAATAATAATAGTCATAAGGAGAAAGAAAAGAGGAATAGGGATAATAATACTAGTAACAAGAATAATAATAACAGTTATAGCGATAATAATAATAGTAATAAGGATAATAATAATAGTTATAGCGATAATAATAATAACAATAATAAGGATAATAGTAATAGTTATAAGGATAAAGACAAGGGGAATAGGGATAATAATAATAGTAACAAGAATAATAATAACAGTCATAGCGATAATAATAATAGTATTAAGGATAAAGACAAGGGGAATAGGGATAATAATAATAGTAACAAGAATAATAATAACAATAATAAGGATAATAGTAATAGTTATAAGGATATAGACAAGGGGAATAGGGATAATAATAATAGTAACAAGAATAATAATAACAGTTATAGCGATAATAATAATAATAATAAGGATAATAATAATAGTTATAGCGATAATAATAATAGTAATAAGGATAAAGACAAGGTTAATAGGGATAATAATAATAGTAATAAGAATAATAATAACAGTTATAGCGATAATAATAGCAGTAGGAATGATAATAAGAGCAGTTATACAGATAATAATAACAGTTATAGCGATAATAATAATGGTTATAAGGATAATAATAACAGTTATAGCGATAATAATAATAATAATAAGGATAATCATAATAGTTATAAGGATATAGACAAGAGTAATAGGGATAGTAACAATAGAATAAGCATAATAATAACAGTTATAGCGATAATAATAATAGTAATAAGGATAATAATAACAGGTATAGCGATAATAATAATAATAATAATAAGGCTAATAATAATAATTATAAGGATAAAGACAAGAGGAATAGGGATAATGGTAATAGTAATAAGAATAATAATAACAGTTATAGCGATAACAATAATAATAATAAGGATAATAATAATAGTCATAAGGAGAAAGAAAAGAGGAATAGTGATAATAATAATAGTAACAAGAATAATAATAACAGTTATAGCGATAATAATAATAGTATTAAGGATAAAGGCAAGAGTAATACGGACAGTACTAATAGTAACAAGAATAATAATAACAGTTATAGCGATAATAATAATAGTAATAAGGATAATAATAACAGTTATAGCGATAATAATAATAGTATTAAGGATAATAATAACAGTTATAGCGATAACAATAATAATAATAAGGATAATAATAATAGTTATAAGGATATAGACAAGAGTAATAGGGATAGTAACAATAGAATAAGCATAATAATAACAGTTATAGCGATAATAATAGTAGTAATAATGATAATAATAACAGTTATAGCGATAATAATAGTAGTAATAATGATAATAATAACAGTTATAGCGATAATAATAATAATAAGGATAATAATAATAGTTACAAGGATAAAGACAAGAGGAATAGGGATAATAGTAATAGTAATAAGAATAATAATAACAGTTATAGCGATAATAATAATAGTAATAAGGATAATAATAACAGGTATAGCGATAATAATAATAATAATAATAAGGCTAATAATAATAATTATAAGGATAAAGACAAGAGGAATAGGGATAATGGTAATAGTAATAAGAATAATAATAACAGTTATAGCGATAACAATAATAATAATAAGGATAATAATAATAGTCATAAGGAGAAAGAAAAGAGGAATAGTGATAATAATAATAGTAACAAGAATAATAATAACAGTTATAGCGATAATAATAATAGTATTAAGGATAAAGGCAAGAGTAATACGGACAGTACTAATAGTAACAAGAATAATAATAACAGTTATAGCGATAATAATAATAGTAATAAGGATAATAATAACAGTTATAGCGATAATAATAATAGTATTAAGGATAATAATAACAGTTATAGCGATAATAATAATAGAAATAAGGATAATAATAATAGTTATAAGGATAAAGACAAGAGTAATAGGGATAGTAACAAGAGAATAAGCATAATAATAACAGTTATAGCGATAATAATAATAGTAATAAGGATAATAATAACAGGTATAGCGATAATAATAATAATAATAATAATAAGGCTAATAATAATAATTATACGGATAAAGACAAGAGGAATAGGGATAATGGTAATAGTAATAAGAATAATAATAACAGTTATAGCGATAATAATAATAATAATAAGGATAATAATAATAGTCATAAGGAGAAAGAAAAGAGGAATAGGGATAATAATAATAGTAACAAGAATAATAATAACAGTTATAGCGATAATAATAATAGTATTAAGGATAAAGGCAAGAGTAATACGGACAGTACTAATAGTAACAAGAATAATAATAACAGTTATAGCGATAATAATAATAGTATTAAGGATAATAATAACAGTTATAGCGATAATAATAATAGTAATAAGGATAATAATAATAGTTATAGCGATAATAATAATAACAATAATAAGGATAATAGTAATAGTTATAAGGATAAAGACAAGAGGAATGGGGATAATGGTAATAGTAATAAGAATAATAATAACAGTTATAGAAATAATAATAATAGTAATAAGGATAATAATAACAGGTATAGCGATAATAATAATAATAATAATAAGGCTAATAATAATAATTATAAGGATAAAGACAAGAGGAATAGGGATAATGGTAATAGTAATAAGAATAATAATAACAGTTATAGCGATAATAATAATAATAATAAGGATAATAATAATAGTCATAAGGAGAAAGAAAAGAGGAATAGGGATAATAATACTAGTAACAAGAATAATAATAACAGTTATAGCGATAATAATAATAGTAATAAGGATAATAATAATAGTTATAGCGATAATAATAATAAGAATAATAAGGATAATAGTAATAGTTATAAGGATAAAGACAAGGGGAATAGGGATAATAATAATAGTAACAAGAATAATAATAACAGTCATAGCGATAATAATAATAGTATTAAGGATAAAGACAAGGGTAATAGGGATAATAATAATAGTAATAAGAATAATAATAACAGTTATAGCGATAATAATAACAGTAGGAATGATAATAAGAGCACTTATAGAGATAATAATAACAGTTATAGCGATAATAATAATAGTTATAAGGATAATAATAACAGTTATAGCGATAATAATAATAGTATTAAGGATAATAATAACAGTTATAGCGATAATAATAATAGTAATAAGGATAATAATAATAGTTATAGCGATAATAATTATACAATAATAAGGATAATAGTAATAGTTATAAGGATAAAGACAAGGGGAATAGGGATAATAATAATAGTAACAAGAATAATAATAACAATAATAAGGATAATAGTAATAGTTATAAGGATATAGACAAGGGGAATAGGGATAATAATAATAGTAACAAGAATAATAATAACAGTCATAGCGATAATAATAATAATAATAAGGATAATAATAATAGTTATAGCGATAATAATAATAGTAATAAGGATAAAGACAAGGTTAATAGGGATAATAATAATAGTAATAAGAATAATAATAACAGTTATAGCGATAATAATAGCAGTAGGAATGTTAATAAGAGCAGTTATACAGATAATAATAACAGTTATAGCGATAATAATAATGGTTATAAGGATAATAATAACAGTTATAGCGATAATAATAATAATAATAAGGATAATCATAATAGTTATAAGGATATAGACAAGAGTAATAGGGATAGTAACAATAGAATAAGCATAATAATAACAGTTATAGCGATAATAATAATAGTAATAAGGATAATAATAACAGTTGTAGCGATAATAATAATAATAATAAGGATAATAATAATGGTGATAAGGAGAAAGACAAGATTAATAGGGATAATAATAATAGTAACAAGAATAATAACAACAGTTATAGCGATAATAATAATAATAATAAGGATAATAATAATAGTTATAGCGATAATAATAATAGTAATAAGGATAAAGACAAGGTTAATAGGGATAATAATAATAGTAATAAGAATAATAATAACAGTTATAGCGATAATAATAGCAGTAGGAATGATAATAAGAGCAGTTATACAGATACTAATAACAGTTATAGCGATAATAATAATAGTTATAGCGATAATAATAATAGTAATAAGGATAAAGACAAGGTTAATAGGGATAATAATAATAGTAATAAGAATAATAATAACAGTTATAGCGATAATAATAGCAGTAGGAATGATAATAAGAGCAGTTATACAGATACTAATAACAGTTATAGCGATAATAATAATGGTTATAAGGATAATAATAACAGTTATAGCGATAATAATAATAATAATAAGGATAATCATAATAGTTATAAGGATATATACAAGAGTAATAGGGATAGTAACAATAGAATAAGCATAATAATAACAGTTATAGCGATAATAATAATAGTAATAAGGATAATAATAACAGGTATAGCGATAATAATAATAATAATAATAACTATAAGGATAAAGACCAGAGGAAAAGGGATAATGGTAATAGTAATAAGAATAATAATAACAGTTATAGCGATAATAATAATAATAATAAGGATAATAATAATAGTCATAAGGAGAAAGAAAAGAGGAATAGTGATAATAATAATAGTAACAAGAATAATAATAACAGTTATAGCGATAATAATAATAGTATTAAGGATAAAGGCAAGAGTAATACGGACAGTACTAATAGTAACAAGAATAATAATAACAGTTATAGCGATAATAATAATAGTATTAAGGATAATAATAACAGTTATAGCGATAATAATAATAGAAATAAGGATAATAATAATAGTTATAAGGATAAAGACAAGAGTAATAGGGATAGTAACAAGAGAATAAGCATAATAATAACAGTTATAGCGATAATAATAATAGTATTAAGGATAAAGGCAAGAGTAATACGGACAGTACTAATAGTAACAAGAATAATAATAACAGTTATAGCGATAATAATAATAGTTATAAGGATAATAATAACAGTTATAGCGATAATAATAATAGTATTAAGGATAATAATAACAGTTATAGCGATAATAATAATAGAAATAAGGATAATAATAATAGTTATAAGGATAAAGACAAGAGTAATAGGGATAGTAACAAGAGAATAAGCATAATAATAACAGTTATAGCGATAATAATAATAGTAATAAGGATAATAATAACAGGTATAGCGATAATAATAATAATAATAATAAGGCTAATAATAATAATTATACGGATAAAGACAAGAGGAATAGGGATAATGGTAATAGTAATAAGAATAATAATAACAGTTATAGCGATAATAATAATAATAATAAGGATAATAATAATAGTCATAAGGAGAAAGAAAAGAGGAATAGGGATAATAATAATAGTAACAAGAATAATAATAACAGTTATAGCGATAATAATAATAGTATTAAGGATAAAGGCAAGAGTAATACGGACAGTACTAATAGTAACAAGAATAATAATAACAGTTATAGCGATAATAATAATAGTATTAAGGATAATAATAACAGTTATAGCGATAATAATAATAGTATTAAGGATAATAATAACAGTTATAGCGATAATAATAATAGAAATAAGGATAATAATAATAGTTATAAGGATAAAGACAAGAGTAATAGGGATAGTAACAAGAGAATAAGCATAATAATAACAGTTATAGCGATAATAATAATAGTAATAAGGATAATAATAACAGGTATAGCGATAATAATAATAATAATAATAAGGCTAATAATAATAATTATACGGATAAAGACAAGAGGAATAGGGATAATGGTAATAGTAATAAGAATAATAATAACAGTTATAGCGATAATAATAATAATAATAAGGATAATAATAATAGTCATAAGGAGAAAGAAAAGAGGAATAGGGATAATAATAATAGTAACAAGAATAATAATAACAGTTATAGCGATAATAATAATAGTAAAAATGATAATAATAATAGTTATAGCGATAATAATAATAGTATTAAGGATAAAGACAAGGGTAATAGGGATAATAATAATAGTAATAAGAATAATAATAACAGTTATAGCGATAATAATAACAGTAGGAATGATAATAAGAGCAGTTATAGAGATAATAATAACAGTTATAGCGATAATAATAATAGTTATAAGGATAATAATAACAGTTATAGCGATAATAATAATAGTATTAAGGATAATAATAACAGTTATAGCGATAATAATAATAGAAATAAGGATAATAATAATAGTTATACGGAAAAAGACAAGGTTAATAGGGATAATAATAATAGTAATAAGAATAATAATAACAGTTATAGCGATAATAATAGCAGTAGGAATGATAATAAGAGCAGTTATACAGATAATAATAACAGTTATAGCGATAATAATAATGGTTATAAGGATAATAATAACAGTTATAGCGATAATAATAATAATAATAAGGATAATCATAATAGTTATAAGGATATAGACAAGAGTAATAGGGATAGTAACAATAGAATAAGCATAATAATAACAGTTATAGCGATAATAATAATAGTAATAAGGATAATAATAACAGGTATAGCGATAATAATAATAATAATAAGAAGGCTAATAATAATAACTATAAGGATAAAGACAAGAGGAATAGGGATAATGGTAATAGTAATAAGAATAATAATAACAGTTATAGCGATAATAATAATAATAATAAGGATAATAATAATAGTCATAAGGAGAAAGAAAAGAGGAATAGTGATAATAATAATAGTAACAAGAATAATAATAACAGTTATAGCGATAATAATAATAGTATTAAGGATAAAGGCAGGAGTAATACGGACAGTACTAATAGTAACAAGAATAATAATAACAGTTATAGCGATAATAATAATAGTTATAAGGATAATAATAACAGTTATAGCGATAATAACAATAGTATTAAGGATAATAATAACAGTTATAGCGATAATAATAATAGAAATAAGGATAATAATAATAGTTATAAGGATAAAGACAAGAGTAATAGGGATAGTAACAAGAGAATAAGCATAATAATAACAGTTATAGCGATAATAATAATAGTAATAAGGATAATAATAACAGGTATAGCGATAATAATAATAATAATAATAAGGCTAATAATAATAATTATACGGATAAAGACAAGAGGAATAGGGATAATGGTAATAGTAATAAGAATAATAATAACAGTTATAGCGATAATAATAATAATAATAAGGATAATAATAATAGTCATAAGGAGAAAGAAAAGAGGAATAGGGATAATAATAATAGTAACAAGAATAATAATAACAGTTATAGCGATAATAATAATAGTATTAAGGATAAAGGCAAGAGTAATACGGACAGTACTAATAGTAACAAGAATAATAATAACAGTTATAGCGATAATAATAATAGTATTAAGGATAATAATAACAGTTATAGCGATAATAATAATAGAAATAAGGATAATAATAATAGTTATAAGGATAAAGACAAGAGTAATAGGGATAGTAACAAGAGAATAAGCATAATAATAACAGTTATAGCGATAATAATAATAGTAATAAGGATAATAATAACAGGTATAGCGATAATAATAATAATAATAATAAGGCTAATAATAATAATTATACCGATAAAGACAAGAGGAATAGGGATAATGGTAATAGTAATAAGAATAATAATAACAGTTATAGCGATAATAATAATAATAATAAGGATAATAATAATAGTCATAAGGAGAAAGAAAAGAGGAATAGGGATAATAATAATAGTAACAAGAATAATAATAACAGTTATAGCGATAATAATAATAGTATTAAGGATAAAGGCAAGAGTAATACGGACAGTACTAATAGTAACAAGAATAATAATAACAGTTATAGCGATAATAATAATAGTATTAAGGATAATAATAACAGTTATAGCAATAATAATAATAGTAATAAGGATAATAATAATAGTTATAGCGATAATAATAATAACAATAATAAGGATAATAGTAATAGTTATAAGGATAAAGACAAGGGGAATAGGGATAATAATAATAGTAACAAGAATAATAATAACATTAATAAGGATAATAGTAATAGTTATAAGGATATAGACAAGGGGAATAGGGATAATAATAATAGTAACAAGAATAATAATAACAGTCATAGCAATAATAATAATAGTATTAAGGATAAAGACAAGGGTAATATGGATAGTAACAAGAGAATAAGCATAATAATAACAGTTGTAGCGATAATAATAATAGTAATAAGGATAATAATAACAGTTATAGCGATAATAATAATAATAATAAGGATAATAATAATAGTCATAAGGAGAAAGAAAAGAGGAATAGGGATAATAATACTAGTAACAAGAATAATAATAACAGTTATAGCGATAATAATAATAGTAATAAGGATAATAATAATAGTTATAGCGATAATAATAATAACAATAATAAGGATAATAGTAATAGTTATAAGGATAAAGACAAGGGGAATAGGGATAATAATAATAGTAGCAAGAATAATAATAACAGTCATAGCGATAATAATAATAGTATTAAGGATAAAGACAAGGGTAATAGGGATAATAATAATAGTAATACGAATAATAATAACAGTTATAGCGATAATAATAACAGTAGGAATGATAATAAGAGCACTTATAGAGATAATAATAACAGTTATAGCGATAATAATAATAGTTATAAGGATAATAATAACAGTTATAGCGATAATAATAATAGTATTAAGGATAATAATAACAGTTATAGAGATAATAATAATAGAAATAAGGATAATAATAATAGTTATAAGGATAAAGACAAGAGTAATAGGGATAGTAACAAGAGAATAAGCATAATAATAACAGTTATAGCGATAATAATAATAGTAATAAGGATAATAATAACACGTATAGCCATAATAATAATAATAATAATAAGGCTAATAATAATAATTATACGGATAAAGACAAGAGGAATAGGGATAATGGTAATAGTAATAAGAATATATATAACAGTTATAGCGATAATAATAATAATAATAAGGATAATAATAATAGTCATAAGGAGAAAGAAAAGAGGAATAGGGATAATAATAATAGTAACAAGAATAATAATAACAGTTATAGCGATAATAATAATAGTAATAAGGATAATAATAACAGGTATAGCGGTAATAATAATAATAATAATAAGGCTAATAATAATAATTATAAGGATAAAGACAAGAGGAATAGGGATAATGGTAATAGTAATAAGAATAATAATAACAGTTATAGCGATAATAATAATAGTATTAAGGATAAAGACAAGGGTAATAGGGATAATAATAATAGTAATAAGAATAATAATAACAGTTATAGCGATAATAATAACAGTAGGAATGATAATAAGAGCAGTTATAGAGATAATAATAACAGTTATAGCGATAATAATAATAGTTATAAGGATAATAATAACAGTTATAGCGATAATAATATTAGTATTAAGGATAATAATAACAGTTATAGCGATAATAATAATAGAAATAAGGATAATAATAATAGTTATACGGAAAAAGACAAGAGTAATAGGGATAGTAACAAGAGAATAAGCATAATAATAACAGTTATAGCGATAATAATAATAATAATAAGGATAATAATAGTAGTTATAAGGAGAAAGACAAGAGGAATAGGGATAATAATAATAGTAACAAGAATAATAATAACAGTTATAGCGATAATAATAATAGTATTAAGGATAATAATAACAGTTATAGCGATAATAATAATAGAAATAAGGATAATAATAATAGTTATAAGGATAACGACAAGAGTAATAGGGATAGTAACAAGAGAATAAGCATAATAATAACAGTAATAGCGATAATAATAATAGTAATAAGGATAATAATAACAGGTATAGCGATAATAATAATAATAATAATAAGGCTAATAATAATAATTATACGGATAAAGACAATAGGAATAGGGATAATGGTAATAGTAATAAGAATAATAATAACAGTTATAGCGATAATAATAATAATAATAAGGATAATAATAATAGTCATAAGGAGAAAGAAAAGAGGAATAGGGATAATAATAATAGTAACAAGAATAATAATAACAGTTATAGCGATAATAATAATAGTATTAAGGATAAAGGCAAGAGTAATACGGACAGTACTAATAGTAACAAGAATAATAATAACAGTTATAGCGATAATAATAATAGTATTAAGGATAATAATAACAGTTATAGCGATAATAATAATAGTAATAAGGATAATAATAATAGTTATAGCGATAATAATAATAACAATAATAAGGATAATAGTAATAGTTATAAGGATAAAGACAAGGGGAATAGGGATAAAATAATAGTAACAAGAATAATAATAACATTAATAAGGATAATAGTAATAGTTATAAGGATATAGACAAGGGGAATAGGGATAATAATAATAGTAACAAGAATAATAATAACAGTCATAGCGATAATAATAATAGTATTAAGGATAATAATAACAGTTATAGAGATAATAATAATAGAAATAAGGATAATAATAATAGTTATAAGGATAAAGACAAGAGTAATAGGGATAGTAACAAGAGAATAAGCATAATAATAACAGTTATAGCGATAATAATAATAGTAATAAGGATAATAATAACAGGTATAGCCATAATAATAATAATAATAATAAGGCTAATAATAATAATTATACGGATAAAGACAAGAGGAATAGGGATAATGGTAATAGTAATAAGAATAATAATAACAGTTATAGCGATCATAATAATAATAATAAGGATAATAATAATAGTCATAAGGAGAAAGAAAAGAGGAATAGGGATAATAATAATAGTAACAAGAATAATAATAACAGTTATAGCGATAATAATAATAGTTGTAAGGATAAAGGCAAGAGTAATACGGATAGTAACAATGGAATGAGCATAGTAATAACAGTTATAGCGATAATAATAATAATAATAAGGATAATAATAATAGTTATAAGGAGAAATACAAGAGGAATAGGGATAATAATAATAGTAACAAGAATAATAATAACAGTTATAGCGATAATAATAATAGTAAAAATGATAATAATAATAGTTATAGCGATAATAATAATAGTATTAAGGATAAAGACAAGGGTAATAGGGATAATAATAATAGTAATAAGAATAATAATAACAGTTATAGCGATAATAATAACAGTAGGAATGATAATAAGAGCAGTTGTAGAGATAATAATAACAGTTATAGCGATAATAATAATAGTTATAAGGATAATAATAACAGTTATAGCGATAATAATAATAGTATTAAGGATAATAATAACAGTTATAGCGATAATAATAATAATAATAATAAGGATAATAATAATAGTTATAAGGATAAAGACAAGAGTAATAGGGATAGTAACAAGAGAATAAGCATAATAATAACAGTTATAGCGATAATAATAATAGTAAAAATGATAATAATAATAGTTATAGCGATAATAATAATAACAATAATAAGGATAATAGTAATAGTTATAAGGATAAAGACAAGGGGAATAGGGATAATAATAATAGTAACAAGAATAATAATAACAGTCATAGCGATAATAATAATAGTATTAAGGATAAAGACAAGGGTAATAGGGATAATAATAATAGTAATAAGAATAATAATAACAGTTATAGCGATAATAATAACAGTAGGAATGATAATAAGAGCAGTTATAGAGATAATAATAACAGTTATAGCGATAATAATAATAGTTATAAGGATAATAATAACAGTTATAGCGATAATAATAATAGTATTAAGGATAATAATAACAGTTATAGCGATAATAATAATAATAATAAGGATAATAATAATAGTTATAAGGATAAAGTCAAGAGGAATAGGGATAATAGTAATAGTAATAAGAATAAGAGTAACAGTTATAGCGATAATAATAGTAGTTATAATGATAAAGGCAAGAGTAATACGGATAGTAACAATAGAATAAACTTAAAAATAACAGTTATAGCGATAATAATAATAGTATTAAGGATAATAATAACAGTTATAGCGATAATAATAATAGTAATAAGGATAATAATAATAGTTATAAGGATAATAATCATAACAATAATAAGGATAATAGTAATAGTTATAAGGATATAGACAAGGGGAATAGGGATAATAATAATAGTAACAAGAATAATAATAACAGTCATAGCGATAGTAATAATAGTATTAAGGATAAAGACAAGGGTAATAGGGATAATAATAATAGTATTAAGGATAAAGACAAGGGTAATGGGATAATAATAATAGTAGTAAGAATAATAATAACAGTTATAGCGATAATAATAACAGTAGGAATGATAATAAGAGCAGTTATAGAGATAATAATAACAGTTATAGCGATAATAATAATAGTTATAAGGATAATAATAACAGTTATAGCGATAATAATAAGGGTATTAAGGATAATAATAACAGTTATAGCGATAATAATAATAGAAATAAGGATAATAATAATAGTTATACGGAAAAGACAAGAGTAATAGGGATAGTAACAAGAGAATAAGCATAATAATAACAGTTATAGCGATAATAATAATAATAATAAGGATAATAATAGTAGTTATAAGGAGAAAGACAAGAGGAATAGGGATAATAATAATAGTAACAAGAATAATAATAACAGTTATAAGCAGATTAATAACAGTTATAGCGATAATAGTAATAGTAATAAGGATAATAATAACAGTTGTAGCGATAATAATAATAATAATAAGGATAATAATAATAGTGATAAGGAGAAAGACAAGATTAATAGGGATAATAATAATAGTAACAAGAATAATAACAACAGTTATAGCGATAATAATAATAATAATAAGGATAATAATAATAGTTATAGCGATAATAATAATAGTAATAAGGATAAAGACAAGGTTAATAGGGATAATAATAATAGTAATAAGAATAATAATAACACTTATAGCGATAATAATAATGGTTATAAGGATAATAATAACAGTTATAGCGATAATAATAATAATAATAAGGATAATAATAACAGTTATAGCGATAATAATAATAATAATAAGGATAATAATAATAGTTATAAGGATAAAGACAAGAGTAATAGGGATAGTAACAAGAGAATGAGCATATTAATAACAGTTATAGCGATAATAGTAATAGTAATAAGCATAATAATAACAGTTATAGCGATAATAATAATAGTATTAAGGATAATAATAACAGTTATAGCGATAATAATAATAGAAATAAGAATAATAATAATAGTTATAGCGATAATAATAATAGTTATAAGGATAAAGGCAAGAGTTATACGGATAGTATCAATAGAATAAGTATAATAATAACAGTTATAGCGATAATAATAATAGTAATAAGGATAATAATAATAGTTATAAGGATAAAGACAAGGGGAATAGGGATAATAATAATAGTAACAAGAATAATAATAACAGTTATAGCGATAATAATAATAGTATTAAGGATAATAATAACAGTTATAGCGATAATAATAATAGAAATAAGGATAATAATAATAGTTATAAGGATAAAGACAAGAGTAATAGGGATAGTAACAAGAGAATGAGCATATTAATAACAGTTATAGCGATAATAGTAATAGTAATAAGGATAATAATAACAGTTATACTGATAATAATAATAATAATAAGGATAATAATAATAGTGATAAGGAGAAAGACAAGATTAATAGGGATAATAATAAAAGTAACAAGAATAATAACAACAGCTATAGCGATAATAATAATAATAATAAGGATAATAATAATAGTTATAGCGATAATAATAATAGTAATAAGGATAAAGACAAGGGTAATAGGGATAATAATAACAGTAATAAGAATAATAATAACAGTTATAGCGATAATAATAACAGTAGGAATGATAATAAGAGCAGTTATAGAGATAATAATAACAGTTATAGCGATAATAATAATAGTTATAAGGATAATAATAACAGTTATAGCGATAATAATAATAATAATAAGGATAATCATAATAGTTATAAGGATATAGACAAGAGTAATAGGGATAGTAACAATAGAATAAGCATAATAATAACAGTTATAGCGATAATAATAATAGTAATAAGGATAAAGACATGGGTAATAGGGATAATAATAATAGTAATAAGAATAATAATAACAGTTATAGCGATAATAATAACAGTAGGAATGATAATAAGAGCAGTTATAGAGATAATAATAATAGTAATAAGGATAATAATAATAGTTATAATGATAAAGACAAGAGGAATAGGGATAATAGTAATAGTAATAAGAATAATAGTAACAGTTATAGCGATAATAATAATAGTAATAAGGATAATAATAATAGTTATAAGGATAAAGATAAGAGTAGTAGGGATAGTAACAATAGAAGAAGCATAATAATAACAGTTATAGCGATAATAATAATAGTAATAACAATAATAATAACAGTTATAGCGATAATAATAATAGTAATAAGGATTAATAATCATAGTTATATGGATAAAGACAAGAGTAATACGGATAGTAACAATAGTAATAAGAATAATAATAACAGTTATAGCGATAATAATAATGGTAATAAGGATTAATAATCATAGTTATATGGATAAAGACAAGAGTAATACGGATAGTAACAATAGTAATAAGAATAATAATAACAGTTATAGCGATAATAATAATAGTATTAAGGATAATAATAACAGTTATAGCGATAATAATAATAGTTATAAGGGGAAAGACAAGAGGAATAGGGATAATAATAATAGGAACAAGAATAATAATAACAGTTATAGCGATAATAATAATAGTATTAAGGATAATAATAACAGTTATAGCGATAATAATAATAGTAATAAGGATAATAATAATAGTTATAAGGAGAAAGACAAGAGGAATAGGGATAATAATAATAGTAACAAGAATAATAATAACAGTTATAGCGATAATAATAATAGTATTAAGGATAATAATAACAGTTATAGCGATAATAATAATAGTTATAAGGATAATAATAACAGTTATAGCGATAATAATAATAATAATAAGGATAATAATAATAGTTATAAGGATAAAGACAAGAGGAATAGGGATAATAGTAATAGTAATAAGAATAATAATAACAGTTATAGCGATAATAATAATAGTATTAAGGATAAAGGCAAGAGTAATACGGACAGTAATAATAGTAACAAGAATAATAATAACAGTTATAGCGATAATAATAATAGTATTAAGGATAATAATAACAGTTATAGCGATAATAATAATAGTAATAAGGATAATAATAATAGTTATAAGGATAAAGATAAGAGTAATAGGGATAGTAACAATAGAAGAAGCATAATAATAACAGTTATAGCGATAATAATAATAGTAATAACAATGATAATAACAGTTATAGCGATAATAATAATAGTAATAAGGATTAATAATCATAGTTATATGGATAAAGACAAGAGTAATACGGATAGTAACAATAGTAATAAGAATAATAATAACAGTTATAGCGATAATAATAATGGTAATAAGGATTAATAATCATAGTTATATGGATAAAGACAAGAGTAATACGGATAGTAACAATAGTAATAAGAATAATAAGAACAGTTATAGCGATAATAATAATAGTATTAAGGATAATAATAACAGTTATAGCGATAATAATAATAGTATTAAGGATAATAATAACAGTTATAGCGATAATAATAATTGTAATAAGGATAAAGACAAGGGTAATAGGGATAATAATAATAGTAATAAGAATAATAATAACAGTTATCGCGATAATAATAACAGTTGGAATGATAATAAGAGCAGTTAAAGAGATAATAATAACAGTTATAGCGATAATAATAACATTTATAAGGATAATAATAACAGTTATAGCGATAATAATAATAGTATTAAGGACAATAATAAGAGTTATAGCGATAATAATAATAGAAATAAGGATAATAATAATAGTTACAAGGATAAAGACAAGAGTAATAGGGATAGTAACAAGAGAATAAGCATAATAGTAACAGTATTAGCGATAATAATAATAGTTATAAGGATAATAATAACAGTTATAGCGATAATAATAATAATAATAAGGATAATAATAATAGTTATAAGGATAAAGACAAGAGGAATAGGCATAATAGTAATAGTAATAAGAATAATAATAACAGTTATAGCCATAATAATAATAGTTATAATGATAAAGGCAAGAGTAATACGGATAGTAACAATAGAATAAGCATAATAATAACAGTTATAGCGATAATAATAATAGTAATAAGGATAATAATAACAGGTATAGCGATAATAATAATAATAATAATAAGGATAATAATAATAATTATAAGGATAAAGACAAGAGGAATAGGGATAATGGTAATAGTAATAAGAATAATAATAACAGTTATAGCGATAATAATAATAATAATAAGGATAATAATAATAGTCATAAGGAGAAAGAAAAGAGGAATAGGGATAATAATAATAGTAACAAGAATAATAATAACAGTTATAGCGATAATAATAATAGTATTAAGGATAAAGGCAAGAGTACTACGGACAGTAATAATAGTAACAAGAATAATAATAACAGTTGTAGCGATAATAATAATAGTATTAAGGATAATAATAACAGTTATAGCGATAATAATAATAGTAATAAGGATAAAGACAAGGGTAATAGGGATAATAATAATAGTAATAACAATAATAATAACAGTTATAGCGATAATAATAACAGTTATAGCGATAATAATAATAGTTATAAGGATAATAATAACAGATATAGCGATAATAATAATAGTATTAAGGATAATAATAACACTTATAGCGATAATAATAATAGAAATAAGGATAATAATAATAGTTATAAGGATAAAGACAAGAGTAATAGGGATAGTAACAAGAGAATAAGCATAATAATAACAGTATTAGCGATAATAATAATAATAAGGATAATAATAACAGTTACAGCGATAATAATAATAGTAATAAGGATAAAGTCAAGGGTAATAGGGATAATAATAACAGTTATAGCTATAATAATAATAGTAATAAGGATAAAGACAAGGGTAATAGGGATAATAATAATAGTAATAAGAATAATAATAACAGTATTAGCGATAATAATAATAATAATAAGGATAATAATAATAGTTATAAGGAGAAAGACAAGAGGAATAGGATTAATAATAATAGTAATAAGAATAATAATAACAGTTATAGCGATAATAATAATAGAAATAAGGATAATAATAATAGTTATAAGGATAAAGACAAGAGTAATAGGGATAGTAACAAGAGAATAAGCATAATAATAACAGTATTAGCGATAATAATAGTAATAAGAATAATAATAACAGTTATAGCGATAATAATAACAGTTATAGCGATAATAATAATAGAAATAAGGATAACAATAATAGTTATAAGGATAAAGACAAGAGTAATAGGGATAGTAACAAGAGAATAAGCATAATAATAACAGTATTAGCGATAATAATAATAATAATAAGGATAATAATAATAGTTATAAGGAGAAAGACAAGAGGAATAGGGGTAATAATAATAGTAATAAGAATAATAATAACAGTTATAGCGATAATAATAACAGTAGGAATGATAATAAGAGCAGTTATAGAGATAATAATAACAGTTAAAGCGATAATAATAATAGTTATAAGGATAATAATAACAGTTATATCGATAATAATAATAGTAATAAGGATAATAATAACAGGTATAGCGATAATAATAATAATAATAATAAGGATAATAATAATAATTATAAGGATAAAGACAAGAGGAATAGGGATAATGGTAATAGTAATAAGAATAATAATAACAGTTATAGCGATAATAATAATAATAATAAGGATAATAATAATAATAGTCATAAGGAGAAAGAAAAGAGGAATACGGACAGTAATAATAGTAACAAGAATAATAATAACAGTTGTAGCGATAATAATAATAGTATTAAGGATAATAATAACAGTTATAGCGATAATAATAATAGTAATAAGGATAAAGACAAGGGTAATAGGGATAATAATAATAGTAATAACAATAATAATAACAGTTATAGCGATAATAATAACAGTTATAGCGATAATAATAATAGTTATAAGGATAATAATAACAGTTATAGCGATAATAATAATAGTATTAAGGATAATAATAACAGTTATAGCGATAATAATAATAGAAATAAGGATAATAATAATAGTTATAAGGATAAAGACAAGAGTAATAGGGATAGTAACAAGAGAATAAGCATAATAATAACAGTTTTAGCGATAATAATAATAATAATAAGCATAATAATAACAGTTATAGCGATAATAATAATAGTAATAAGGATAATAATAACAGTTATAGCGATAATAATAATAATAATAAGGATAATAATAATAGTTATAAGGATAAAGACAAGAGGAATAGGGATAATAGTAATAGTAATAAGAATAATAATAACAGTTAAAGCGATAATAATAATAGTTATAATGATAAAGGCAAGAGTAATACGGATAGTAACAATAGAATAAGCATAATAATAACAGTTATAGCGATAATAATAATAGTAATAAGGATAATAATAACAGGTATAGCGATAATAATAATAATAATAATAAGGATAATAATAATAATTATAAGGATAAAGACAAGAGGAATAGGGATAATGGTAATAGTAATAAGAATAATAATAACAGTCATAACGATAATAATAATAGTATTAAGGATAAAGGCAAGAGTAATACGGACAGTAATAATAGTAACAAAAATAATAATAACAGTTATACCGATAATAATAATAGTAATAAGGATAATAATAATAGTTATAAGGATAAAGATAAGAGTAATAGGGATAGTAACAATAGAAGAAGCATAATAATAACAGTTATAGCGATAATAATAATAGTAATAACAATAATAATAACAGTTATAGCGATAATAATAATAGTAATAAGGATTAATAATCATAGTTATATGGATAAAGACAAGAGTAATACGGAAAGTAACAATAGTAATAAGAATAATAATAACAGTTATAGCGATAATAATAATAGTATTAAGGATAATAATAATAGTAATAAGGATTAATAATCATAGTTATAAGGGGAAAGACAAGAGGAATAGGGATAATAATAATAGTAACAAGAATAATAATAACAGTTATAGCGATAATAATAATAGTACTAAGGATAATAATAGCAGTTATAGCGATAATAATAATAGAAATAAGGATAATAATAATAGTTATAAGGATAAAGACAAGAGTAATAGGGATAGTAACAAGAGAATAAGCATAATAATAACAGTTATAGCGATAATAATAATAGTACTAAGGATAATAATAGCAGTTATAGCGATAATAATAATAGAAATAAGGATAATAATAACAGTTATAGCGAAAATAATAATAGTATTAAGGATAATAATAACAGTTATAGCGATAATAATAAAAGTAATAAGGATAATAATAATAGTTATAGCGATAATAATAATAACAATAATAAGGATAATAGTAATAGTTATAAGGATAAAGACAAGGGGAATAGGGATAATAATAATAGTAACAAGAATAATAATAACAGTCATAGCGATAATAATAATAGTAATAAGGATAATAATAATAGTTATAAGGATAAAGATAAGAGTAATAGGGATATTAACAATAGAAGAAGCATAATAATAACAGTTATAGCGATAATAATAATAGTAATAACAATAATAATAACAGTTATAGCGATAATAATAATAGTAATAAGGATTAATAATCATAGTTATATGGATAAAGACAAGAGTAATACGGATAGTAACAATAGTAATAAGAATAATAATAAGAGTTATAGCGATAATAATAATAGTTATAATGGGAAAGACAAGAGGAATAGGGATAATAATAATAGTAACAAGAATAATAATAACAGTTATAGCGATAATAATAATAGTATTAAGGATAATAATAACAGTTATAGCGATAATAATAATAGTTATAAGGATAATAATAACAGTTATACCGATAATAATAATAGTATTAAGGATAATAATAGCAGTTATAGCGATAATAATAATAGAAATAAGGATAATAATAATAGTTATAAGGATAAAGACAAGAGTAATAGGGATAGTAACAAGAGAATAAGCATAATAATAACAGTTATAGCGATAATGATAATAGTAATAAGGATAAAGTCAAAGGAAATAGGGATAATAATAACAGTTATAGCGATAATAATAATAGTTATAAGGATAATAATAACAGTTATAGCGATAATAATAATAGTATTAAGGATAATAATAATAGTTATAGCGATAATAATAATAGAAATAAGGATAATAATAATAGTTATAAGGATAAGGACAAGAGTAATAGGGATAGTAACAAGAGAATAAGCATAATAATAACAGTATTAGCGATAATAATAATAATAATAAGGATAATAACAGTTATAGCGATAATAATAATAATTATAAGGATAAAGTCAAGGGTAATAGGGATAATAATAACAGTTATAGCTATAATAATAATAGTAATAAGGATAAAGACAAGGGTAATAGGGATAATAATAATAGTAAAAAGAATAATAATAACAGTTATAGCGATAATAATAATAGTTATAATGATAAAGGCAAGAGTAATACGGATAGTAACAATAGAATAAGCATAATAATAACAGTTATAGCGATAATAATAATAGTAATAAGGATAATAATAACAGTTATAGCGATAATAATAATAATAATAAGGATAATAATGATAGTTATAAGGATAAAGATAAGAGTAATAGGGATAGTAACAATAGAATAAGCATAATAATAACAGTTATAGCGATAATAATAATAGTAATAACAATAATAATAACAGTTATAGCGATAATAATAATAGTAATAAGGATTAATAATCATCGTTATATGGATAAAGACAAGAGTAATACGGATAATAATAATAGTAACAAGAATAATAATAACAGTTATAGCGATAATAATAATAGTATTAAGGATAATAATAACAGTTATAGCGATAATAATAATTGTAATAAGGATAAAGACAAGTGTAATAGGGATAATAATAATAGTAATAAGAATAATAATAACAGTTATAGCGATAATAATAATAGTTATAAGGATAAAGATAAGAGTAATAGGGATAGTAACAATAGAATAAGCATAATAATAACAGTTGTAGCGATAATAATAATAGTAATAACAATAATAATAACAGTTATAGCGATAATAATAATAGTAATAAGGATTAATAATCATAGTTATATGGATAAAGACAAGAGTAATACGGATAGTAACAATAGTAATAAGAATAATAATAACAGTTATAGCGATAATAATAATAGTATTAACGATAATAATAACAGTTATAGCGATAATAATAATTGTAATAAGGATAAAGACAAGGGTAATAGGGATAATAATAATAGTAATAAGAATAATAATAACAGTTATAGCGATAATAATAATAGTTATAAGGATAAAGATAAGAGTAATAGGGATAGTAACAATAGAATAAGCATAATAATAACAGTTGTAGCGATAATAATAATAGTAATAACAATAATAATAACAGTTATAGCGATAATAATAATAGTAATAAGGATAATAATAATAGTTATAGCGATAATAATAATAACAATAATAAGGATAATAGTAATAGTTATAAGGATAAAGACAAGGGGAATAGGGATAATAATAATAGTAACAAGAATAATAATAACAGTCATAGCGATAATAATAATAGTATTAAGGATAAAGGCAAGAGTAATACGGACAGTAATAATAGTAACAAAAATAATAATAACAGTTATAGCGATAATAATAATAGTTATAAGGATAAAGATAAGAGTAATAGGGATAGTAACAATAGAATAAGCATAATAATAACAGTTGTAGCGATAATAATAATAGTAATAACAATAATAATAACAGTTATAGCGATAATAATAATAGTAATAAGGATTAATAATCATAGTTATATGGATAAAGACAAGAGTAATACGGATAGTAACAATAGTAATAAGAATAATAATAACAGTTATAGCGATAATAATAATAGTATTAAGGATAATAATAACAGTTATAGCGATAATAATAATAGTTATAAGGGGAAAGACAAGAGGAATAGGGATAATAATAATAGCAACAAGAATAATAATAACAGTTATAGCGATAATAATAATAGTATTAAGGATAATAATAACAGTTATAGCGATAATAATAATTGTAATAAGGATAAAGACAAGGGTAATAGGGATAATAATAATAGTAATAAGAATAATAATAACAGTTATAGCGATAATAATAATAGTATTAAGGATAATAATAACAGTTATAGCGACAATAATAATAGTAATAAGGATAAAGTCAAGGGTAATAGGGATAATAATAACAGTTATAGCGATAATAATAAAAATAATAATTATAATAATAACAGTTATAGCGATAATAATAATAGAAATAAGGATAATAATAATAGTTATAAGGATAAAGACAAGAGTAATAGGGATAGTAACAAGAGAATAAGCATAATAATAACAGTATTAGCGATAATAATAAAAATAATAAGGATAATAATAATAGTTATAAGGAGAAAGACAAGAGGAATAGGGATAATAATAATAGTAACAAGAATAATAATAACAGTTATAGCGATAATAATAATAGTATTAAGGATAATAATAACAGTTATAGCGATAATAATAATAGTATTAAGGATAATAATAACAGTTATAGCGATAATAATAATAGTAATAAGGATAAAGTCAAGGGTAATAGGGATAATAATAACAGTTATAGCGATAATAATAATAGTAATAAGGATAAAGACAAGGGTAATAGGGATAATAATAATAGTAATAAGAATAATAATAACAGTTATAGCGATAATAATAACAGTTATAGCGATAATAATAATAGTAATAAGGATTAATAATCATAGTTATATGGATAAAGACAAGAGTAATACGGATAGTAACAATAGAATAAGGATAATAATAACAGTTATAGCGATAATAATAATAGTAATAAGGATTAATAATAATAGTTATATGGATAAAGACAAGAGTAATACAGACAGTAACAATAGTAATAAGAATAATAATAACAGTTATAGCGATAATAATAATAGTAACAAGAATAATAATAACAGTTATAGCGATAATAATAATAATAATAAGGATAATAATAATAGTCATAAGGAGAAAGAAAAGAGGAATAGGGATAATAATAATAGCAACAAGAATAATAATAACAGTTATAGCGATAATAATAATAGTATTAAGGATAATAATAACAGTTATAGCGATAATAATAATAGTAATAAGGATAATAATAATAGTTATAGCGATAATAATAATACCAATAATAAGGATAATAGTAATAGTTATAAGGATAAAGACAAGGGGAATAAGGATAGTAATAATAGTAACAAGAATAATAATAACATTCATAGCGATAATAATAATAGTATTAAGGATAAAGGCAAGAGTAATACGGACAGTAATAATAGTAACAAGAATAATAATAACAGTTATAGCGATAATAATAATAGTAATAAGGATAATAATAATAGTTATAAGGATAAAGATAAGAGTAATAGGGATAGTAACAATAGAATAAGCACAATAATAACAGTTATAGCGATAATAATAATAGTAATAAGGATTAATAATCATAGTTATATGGATAAAGACAAGAGTAATACGGATAGTAACAATAGTAATAAGAATAATAATAACAGTTATAGCGATAATAATAATAGTATTAAGGATAATAATAACAGTTATAGCGATAATAATAATAGTTATAAGGGGAAAGACAAGAGGAATAGGGATAATAATAATAGCAACAAGAATAATAATAACAGTTATAGCGATAATAATAATAGTATTAAGGATAATAATAACAGTTATAGCGATAATAATAATTGTAATAAGGATAAAGACAAGGGTAATAGGGATAATAATAATAGTAATATGAATAATAATAATAGTTATAAGGATAAAGATAAGAGTAATAGGGATAGTAACAATAGAATAAGCATAATAATAACAGTTGTAGCGATAATAATAATAGTAATAACAATAATAATAACAGTTATAGCGATAATAATAATAGTAATAAGGATTAATAATCATAGTTATATGGATAAAGACAAGAGTAATACGGATAGTAACAATAGTAATAAGAATAATAATAACAGTTATAGCGATAATAATAATAGTATTAAGGATAATAATAGCAGTTATAGCGATAATAATAATAATAACAAGGATAATAATAATAGTCATAAGGAGAAAGAAAAGAGGAATAGGGATAATAATAATAGCAACAAGAATAATAATAACAGTTATAGCGATAATAATAATAGTATTAAGGATAATAATAACAGTTATAGCGATAATAATAATAGTAATAAGGATAATAATAATAGTTATAGCGATAATAATAATACCAATAATAAGGATAATAGTAATAGTTATAAGGATAAAGACAAGGGGAATAAGGATAGTAATAATAGTAACAAGAATAATAATAACATTCATAGCGATAATAATAATAGTATTAAGGATAAAGGCAAGAGTAATACGGACAGTAATAATAGTAACAAGAATAATAATAACAGTTATAGCGAGAATAATAATAGTATTAAGGATAAAGGCAAGAGTAATACGGACAGTAATAATAGTAACAAGAATAATAATAACAGTTATATCGATAATAATAATAGTATTAAGGATAATAATAACAGTTATAGGGAGAATAATAATAGTATTAAGGATAATAATAACAGTTATAGCGATAATAATAATAGCAATATTGATAATAATAATAGTTATAAGGATAAAGCCAAGAGGAATACGGATAATAGTAATAGTAATAAGAATAATAATAACAGTTATAGCGACAATATTAATAGTATTAAGGATAATAATAATAGTAATAAGGATAATAATAATAGTAATAAGAATAATAATAGCAGTTATAGCGATAATAATAATAGTAATAAGGATAATAATAATAGTTATAAGGATAAAGACAAGGGGAATAGGGATAATAATAATAGTAATAAGAATAATAATAACAGTTATAGCGATAATAATAATAGTAACAAGAATAATAATAGCAGTTATAGCGATAATAATAAGGATAATAATAATAGTTATAAGGAGAAAGACAAGAGGAATAGGGATAATAATAATAGTAACAAGAATAATAGTAACAGTTATAGCGATAATAATAATAATAATAAGGATAATATTAATAGTTATAAGGATAAATACAAGAGGAATAGGGATAATAATAATAGTAATAAGAATAATAATAGTTATAAGGAGAAAGACAAGAGGAATAGGGATAATAATAATAGTAATAAGAATAATAATAACAGTTATTAGCGATAATAATAATAATAAAAAGGATTAATAATAATAGTTATAAGGATAAAGACAAGAGTAATACGGATAGTAACAAAAGAATAAGGATAATAATAACTGTTATAGCGATAATAATAATAGTAATAACAATAATAATAACAGTTGTAGCGATAATAATAATAATAAAAAGGATTAATAATAATAGTTATATGGATAAAGACAAGAGTAATAGAGATAGTAACAATAGAATAAGCATAATAATAACAGTTATAGCGATAATAATAATAATAGTACTAAGGATAAAGGCAAGAGTAATACGGACAGTAATAATAGTAACAAGAATAATAATAACAGTTATAGCGATAATAATAATAGTCATAAGGATAATGATAATAGTTTTAAGGATAAAGACAAGAGTAATAGAGATAGTAACAATAGAATAAGCATAATAAAAACAGTTATAGCGATAATAATAATAGTAATAAGGATAATAATAACAGTTATAGCGATAATAATAATAATAATAAGGATAATAATAATAGTTATAAGGATAAATACAAGAGGAATAGGGATAATAGTAATAGTAATAAGAATAATAATAACAGTTATAGCGATAATAATAATAGTAATAAGGATAATAATAATAGTAACAAGAATAATAATAACAGTTATAGCGATAATAATAATAGTATTAAGGATAATAATAACAGTTATAGCGATAATAATAATAGTATTATGGATAATAATAACAGTTATAGCGATAATAATAATAGTAATAAGAATAATTATAACAGTTATAGCGACAATAATAATAGTATTAAGGATAATAATAACAGTTATAGCGATAATAATAATAGTTATAAGGAGAAAGACAAGAGGAATAGGGATAATAAAAATAGTAACAAGAATAATAACAACAGTTATAGCGATAATAATAATAATAATAATAAGGATAATTATAATAGTTATAAGGAGAAAGACAAGAGGAATAGGAATAATAATAATAGTAACAAGAATAATAATAACAGTTCTAGCGATAATAATAATAGTATTAAGGATAAAGGCAAGAGTAATACGGACAGTAATGATAGTAACAAGAATAATAATAACAGTTCTAGCGATAATAATAATAGTATTAAGGATAAAAGCAAGAGTAATACGGACAGTAATAATAGTAACAAGAATAATAATAACAGTTATAGCGATAATAATAATAGTAATAAGGATAATAGTAATAGTTATAAGGATAAAGACAAGGGGAATAAGGATAGTAATAATAGTAACAAGAATAATAATAACATTCATAGCGATAATAATAATAGTATTAAGGATAAAGGCAAGAGTAATACGGACAGTAATAATAGTAACAAGAATAATAATAACAGTTATAGCGAGAATAATAATAGTATTAAGGATAAAGGCAAGAGTAATACGTACAGTAATAATAGTAACAAGAATAATAATAACAGTTATATCGATAATAATAATAGTATTAAGGATAATAATAACAGTTATAGGGAGAATAATAATAGTATTAAGGATAAAGGCAAGGGTAATACGGACAGTAATAATAGTAACAAGAATAATAATAACAGTTATATCGATAATAATAATAGTATTAAGGATAATAATAACAGTTATAGCGATAATAATAATAGTAATAAGGATAATAATAATAGTTATAGCGATAATAATAATAGTATTAAGGATAATAATAACAGTTATAGCGATAATAATAATAGCAATAAGGATAATAATAATAGTTATAAGGATAAAGACAAGGGCAATATGGATAATAATAACAGTAATAAGAATAATAATAACAGTTATTAGCGATAATAATAATAGTTATAAGGATAAAGACAAGAGTAATACGGATAGTAACAATAGTAATAAGAATAATAATAACAGTTATAGCAATAATAATAATAGTAATAAGGATAAAGACAAGGGTCATAGGGATAATAATAATAGTAATAAGAATAATAATAATAGTTATAGCGATAATAATAACAGTTATAGCGATAATAATAATAGTATTAAGGATAATAATAATAGTTATAAGGATAAAGACAAGAGTAATAGGGATAGTAACAAGAGAATAAGCGTAATAATAACAGTTATAGCGATAATAATAATAGTTATAAGGATAATAATAACAGTTATAGCGATAATAATAATAATAATAAGGATAATAATAATAGTCATAAGGAGAAAGAAAAGAGGAATAGGGATAATAATAATAGCAACAAGAATAATAATAACAGTTATAGCGATAATAATAATAGTATTATGGATAAAGGCCAGAGTAATACGGACAGTAATAATAGTAACAAGAATAATAATAACAGTTATAGCGATAATAATAATAGTATTAAGGATAATAATAACAGTTATAGCGATAATAACAATAGAATAAGCACAATAATAACAGTTATAGCGATAATAATAATAGTAATAACAATAATAATAACAGTTATAGCGATAATAATAATAGTTATAAGGATAATAATAACAGTTATAGCGATAATAATAATAGTTATAAGGATAAAGACAAGAGTAATAGGGATAGTAACAAGAGAATAAGCATAATAATAACAGTTATAGCGATAATAATAATAGTTATAAGGATAATAATAACAGTTATAGCGATAATAATAATAATAATAAGGATAATAATAATAGTCATAAGGAGAAAGAAAAGAGGAATAGGGATAATAATAATAGCAACAAGAATAATAATAACAGTTATAGCGATAATAATAATAGTATTATGGATAAAGGCCAGGGTAATACGGACAGTAATAATAGTAACAAGAATAATAATAACAGTTATAGCGATAATAATAATAGTATTAAGGATAATAATAACAGTTATAGCGATAATAATAATAGTAATAAGGATAATAATAATAGTTATAGCGATAATAATAATAACAATAATAAGGATAATAGTAATAGTTATAAGGATAAAGACAAGGGGAATAGGGATAATAATAATAGTAACAAGAATAATAATAACATTCATAGCGATAATAATAATAGTATTAAGGATAAAGGCAAGAGTAATACGGACAGTAATAATAGTAACAAGAATAATAATAACAGTTATAGCGTTAATAATAATAGTCATAAGGATAATGATAATACTTATAAGGATAAAGACAAGAGTAATAGAGATAGTAACAATAGAATCAGCATAATAATAACAGTTATAGCGATAATAATAATAGTAATAAGGATAATAATAACAGTTATAGCGATAATAATAATAATAATAAGGATAATAATAATAGTTATAAGGATAAAGACAAGAGTAATAGGGATAGTAACAAGAGAATAAGCATAATAATAACAGTTATAGCGATAATAATAATAGTTATAAGGATAATAATAACAGTTATAGCGATAATAATAATAATAATAAGGATAATAATAATAGTCATAAGGAGAAAGAAAAGAGGAATAGGGATAATAATAATAGCAACAAGAATAATAATAACAGTTATAGCGATAATAATAATAGTATTATGGATAAAGGCCAGGGTAATACGGACAGTAATAATAGTAACAAGAATAATAATAACAGTTATAGCGATAATAATAATAGTATTAAGGATAATAATAACAGTTATAGCGATAATAATAATAGTAATAAGGATAATAATAATAGTTATAGCGATAATAATAATAACAATAATAAGGATAATAGTAATAGTTATAAGGATAAAGACAAGGGGAATAGGGATAATAATAATAGTAACAAGAATAATAATAACATTCATAGCGATAATAATAATAGTATTAAGGATAAAGGCAAGAGTAATACGGACAGTAATAATAGTAACAAGAATAATAATAATAGTTCTAGCGATAATAATAATAGTCATAAGGATAATGATAATACTTATAAGGATAAAGACAAGAGTAATAGAGATAGTAACAATAGAATCAGCATAATAATAACAGTTATAGCGATAATAATAATAGTAATAAGGATAATAATAACAGTTATAGCGATAATAATAATAATAATAAGGATAATAATAATAGTTATAAGGATAAATACAAGAGGAATAGGGATAATAGTAATAGTAATAAGAATAATAATAACAGTTATAGCGATAATAATAATAGTATTAAGGATAATAATAATAGTAATAAGAATAATAATAGCAGTTATTAGCGATAATAATAATAGTTATAAGGATAAAGACAAGAGTAATACGGATAGTAACAGTAGAACAAGGATAATAATAACAGTTATAGCGATAATAATAATAGTAATAACAATAATAATAACAGTTATAGCGATAATAATAATAGTAATAAGGAGAATAATAATAATAATAATTATAAGGATAATAATAATAGTTATAAGGATAAAGACAAGAGGAATAGGGATAATAGTAATAGTAATAAGAATAATAATAACAGTTATAGCGATAATAATAATAATAATAAGGATAATAATAATAGTTATAAGGAGAAAGACAAGAGGAGTAGGGATAATAATAATAGTAAGAAGAATAATAATAACAGTTATAGCGATAATAATAATAATAGTTATAAGGAGAAAGACAAGAGGAATAGGGATAATAATAATAGTATTAAGGATAATAATAACAGTTACAGCGATAATAATAATAGTATTAAGGATAGAGGCAAGAGTAATACGGACAGTAATAATAGTAACAAGAATAATAATAACAGTTATAGCGATAATAATAATAGTAATAAGGATAATAATAATAGTTAGAAGGATAAAGACAAGGGGAATAGGGATAATAATAATAGTATAAGGATAATAATAACAGTTACAGCGATAATAATAATAGTATTAAGGATAGAGGCAAGAGTAGTACGGACAGTAATAATAGTAACAAGAATAATAATAACAGTTATAATGATAATAATAATAGTATTAAGGATAATAATAACAGTTCTAGCGATAATAATAATAGTATTAAGGATAATAATAACAGTTATAGCGATAATAATAATAGTATTATGGATAATAATAACAGTTATAGCGATAATAATAATAGTAATAAGAATAATTATAACAGTTATAGCGACAATAATAATAGTATTAAGGATAATAATAACAGTTATAGCGATAATAATAATAGTTATAAGGAGAAAGACAAGAGGAATAGGGATAATAAAAATAGTAACAAGAATAATAACAACAGTTATAGCGATAATAATAATAATAATAATAAGGATAATTATAATAGTTATAAGGAGAAAGACAAGAGGAATAGGAATAATAATAATAGTAACAAGAATAATAATAACAGTTCTAGCGATAATAATAATAGTATTAAGGATAAAGGCAAGAGTAATACGGACAGTAATGATAGTAACAAGAATAATAATAACAGTTCTAGCGATAATAATAATAGTATTAAGGATAAAAGCAAGAGTAATACGGACAGTAATAATAGTAACAAGAATAATAATAACAGTTATAGCGATAATAATAATAGTAATAAGGATAATAGTAATAGTTATAAGGATAAAGACAAGGGGAATAAGGATAGTAATAATAGTAACAAGAATAATAATAACATTCATAGCGATAATAATAATAGTATTAAGGATAAAGGCAAGAGTAATACGGACAGTAATAATAGTAACAAGAATAATAATAACAGTTATAGCGAGAATAATAATAGTATTAAGGATAAAGGCAAGAGTAATACGTACAGTAATAATAGTAACAAGAATAATAATAACAGTTATATCGATAATAATAATAGTATTAAGGATAATAATAACAGTTATAGGGAGAATAATAATAGTATTAAGGATAAAGGCAAGGGTAATACGGACAGTAATAATAGTAACAAGAATAATAATAACAGTTATATCGATAATAATAATAGTATTAAGGATAATAATAACAGTTATAGCGATAATAATAATAGTAATAAGGATAATAATAATAGTTATAGCGATAATAATAATAGTATTAAGGATAATAATAACAGTTATAGCGATAATAATAATAGCAATAAGGATAATAATAATAGTTATAAGGATAAAGACAAGGGCAATATGGATAATAATAACAGTAATAAGAATAATAATAACAGTTATTAGTGATAATAATAATAGTTATAAGGATAAAGACAAGAGTAATACGGATAGTAACAATAGTAATAAGAATAATAATAACAGTTATAGCAATAATAATAATAGTAATAAGGATAAAGACAAGGGTCATAGGGATAATAATAATAGTAATAAGAATAATAATAATAGTTATAGCGATAATAATAACAGTTATAGCGATAATAATAATAGTATTAAGGATAATAATAATAGTTATAAGGATAAAGACAAGAGTAATAGGGATAGTAACAAGAGAATAAGCGTAATAATAACAGTTATAGCGATAATAATAATAGTTATAAGGATAATAATAACAGTTATAGCGATAATAATAATAATAATAAGGATAATAATAATAGTCATAAGGAGAAAGAAAAGAGGAATAGGGATAATAATAATAGCAACAAGAATAATAATAACAGTTATAGCGATAATAATAATAGTATTATGGATAAAGGCCAGAGTAATACGGACAGTAATAATAGTAACAAGAATAATAATAACAGTTATAGCGATAATAATAATAGTATTAAGGATAATAATAACAGTTATAGCGATAATAACAATAGAATAAGCACAATAATAACAGTTATAGCGATAATAATAATAGTAATAACAATAATAATAACAGTTATAGCGATAATAATAATAGTTATAAGGATAATAATAACAGTTATAGCGATAATAATAATAGTTATAAGGATAAAGACAAGAGTAATAGGGATAGTAACAAGAGAATAAGCATAATAATAACAGTTATAGCGATAATAATAATAGTTATAAGGATAATAATAACAGTTATAGCGATAATAATAATAATAATAAGGATAATAATAATAGTCATAAGGAGAAAGAAAAGAGGAATAGGGATAATAATAATAGCAACAAGAATAATAATAACAGTTATAGCGATAATAATAATAGTATTATGGATAAAGGCCAGGGTAATACGGACAGTAATAATAGTAACAAGAATAATAATAACAGTTATAGCGATAATAATAATAGTATTAAGGATAATAATAACAGTTATAGCGATAATAATAATAGTAATAAGGATAATAATAATAGTTATAGCGATAATAATAATAACAATAATAAGGATAATAGTAATAGTTATAAGGATAAAGACAAGGGGAATAGGGATAATAATAATAGTAACAAGAATAATAATAACATTCATAGCGATAATAATAATAGTATTAAGGATAAAGGCAAGAGTAATACGGACAGTAATAATAGTAACAAGAATAATAATAACAGTTATAGCGTTAATAATAATAGTCATAAGGATAATGATAATACTTATAAGGATAAAGACAAGAGTAATAGGGATAGTAACAAGAGAATAAGCATAATAATAACAGTTATAGCGATAATAATAATAGTTATAAGGATAATAATAACAGTTATAGCGATAATAATAATAATAATAAGGATAATAATAATAGTCATAAGGAGAAAGAAAAGAGGAATAGGGATAATAATAATAGCAACAAGAATAATAATAACAGTTATAGCGATAATAATAATAGTATTATGGATAAAGGCCAGGGTAATACGGACAGTAATAATAGTAACAAGAATAATAATAACAGTTATAGCGATAATAATAATAGTATTAAGGATAATAATAACAGTTATAGCGATAATAATAATAGTAATAAGGATAATAATAATAGTTATAGCGATAATAATAATAACAATAATAAGGATAATAGTAATAGTTATAAGGATAAAGACAAGGGGAATAGGGATAATAATAATAGTAACAAGAATAATAATAACATTCATAGCGATAATAATAATAGTATTAAGGATAAAGGCAAGAGTAATACGGACAGTAATAATAGTAACAAGAATAATAATAATAGTTCTAGCGATAATAATAATAGTCATAAGGATAATGATAATACTTATAAGGATAAAGACAAGAGTAATAGAGATAGTAACAATAGAATCAGCATAATAATAACAGTTATAGCGATAATAATAATAGTAATAAGGATAATAATAACAGTTATAGCGATAATAATAATAATAATAAGGATAATAATAATAGTTATAAGGATAAATACAAGAGGAATAGGGATAATAGTAATAGTAATAAGAATAATAATAACAGTTATAGCGATAATAATAATAGTATTAAGGATAATAATAATAGTAATAAGAATAATAATAGCAGTTATTAGCGATAATAATAATAGTTATAAGGATAAAGACAAGAGTAATACGGATAGTAACAGTAGAACAAGGATAATAATAACAGTTATAGCGATAATAATAATAGTAATAACAATAAGAATAACAGTTATAGCGATAATAATAATAGTAATAAGGAGAATAATAATAATAATAATTATAAGGATAATAATAATAGTTATAAGGATAAAGACAAGAGGAATAGGGATAATAGTAATAGTAATAAGAATAATAATAACAGTTATAGCGATAATAATAATAATAATAAGGATAATAATAATAGTTATAAGGAGAAAGACAAGAGGAGTAGGGATAATAATAATAGTAAGAAGAATAATAATAACAGTTATAGCGATAATAATAATAATAGTTATAAGGAGAAAGACAAGAGGAATAGGGATAATAATAATAGTATTAAGGATAATAATAACAGTTACAGCGATAATAATAATAGTATTAAGGATAGAGGCAAGAGTAATACGGACAGTAATAATAGTAACAAGAATAATAATAACAGTTATAGCGATAATAATAATAGTAATAAGGATAATAATAATAGTTAGAAGGATAAAGACAAGGGGAATAGGGATAATAATAATAGTATAAGGATAATAATAACAGTTACAGCGATAATAATAATAGTATTAAGGATAGAGGCAAGAGTAGTACGGACAGTAATAATAGTAACAAGAATAATAATAACAGTTATAATGATAATAATAATAGTATTAAGGATAATAATAACAGTTCTAGCGATAATAATAATAGTATTAAGGATAATAATAACAGTTATAGCGATAATAATAATAGCAATATTGATAATAATAATAGTTATAAGGATAAAGACAAGAGTAATACGGACAGTAATAATAGTAACAAGAATAATAATAACCGTTATAGCGATAATAATAATAGTCATAAGGATAATGATAATAGTTTTAAGGATAAAGACAAGAGTAATAGAGATAGTAACAATAGAAGAAGCATAATAAAAACAGTTATAGCGATAATAATAATAGTAATAAGGATAATAATAACAGTTATAGCGATAATAATAATAATAATAAGGATAATAATAATAGTTATAAGGATAAATACAAGAGGAATAGGGATAATAGTAATAGTAATAAGAATAATAATAACAGTTATAGCGATAATAATAATAGTAACAAGAATAATAATAACAGTTATAGCGATAATAATAATAGTATTAAGGATAATAATAACAGTTATAGCGATAATAATAATAGTATTAAGGATAATAATAACAGTTATAGCGATAATAATAATAGTAATAAGAATAATTATAACAGTTATAGCGACAATAATAATAGTATTAAGGATAATAATAACAGTTATAGCGATAATAATAATAGTTATAAGGAGAAAGACAAGAGGAATAGGGATAATAAAAATAGTAACAAGAATAATAACAACAGTTATAGCGATAATAATAATAATAATAAGGATAATTATAATAGTTATAAGGAGAAAGACAAGAGGAGTAGGTATAATAATAATAGTAACAAGAATAATAATGACAGTATAGCGATAATAATAATAGTACTAAGGATAAAGGCAAGTGTAATACGGACAGTAATAATAGTAACAAGAATAATAATAACAGTTATAGCGATAATAATAATAGTCATTAGGATAATGATAATAGTTATAAGGATAAAGACAAGAGTAATAGAGATAGTAACAATAGAATAAGCATAATAATAACAGTTATAGCGATAATAATAATAGTAATAAGGATAATAATAACAGTTATAGCGATAATAATAATAATAATAAGGATAATAATAATAGTTATAAGGATAAAGACAAGGGGAATAGGGATAATAATAACAGTAACAAGAATAATAATAACAGTTATAGCGATAATAATAATAGTATTAAGGATAGAGGCAAGAGTAATACGGACAGTAATAATAGTAACAAGAATAATAATAACAGTTATAGCGATAATAATAATAGTATTAAGGATAATAATAACAGTTATAGCGATAATAATAATAGTATTAAGGATAATAATAACAGTTATAGCGATAATAATAATAGCAATATTGATAATAATAATAGTTATAAGGATAAAGCCAAGAGGAATACGGATAATAGTAATAGTAATAAGAATAATAATAACAGTTATAGCGATAATATTAATAGTATTAAGGATAATAATAATAGTAATAAGGATAATAATAATAGTAATAAGAATAATAATAGCAGTTATAGCGATAATAATAATAGTAATAAGGATAATAATAATAGTTATAAGGATAAAGACAGGGGGAATAGGGATAATAATAATAGTAATAAGAATAATAATAACAGTTATAGCGATAATAATAATAGTAATAAGGATAATAATAATAGTAACAAGAATAATAATAACAGTTATAGCGATAATAATAATAGTATTAAGGATAATAATAACAGTTATAGCGATAATAATAATAGTATTATGGATAATAATAACAGTTATAGCGATAATAATAATAGTAATAAGAATAATTATAACAGTTATAGCGACAATAATAATAGTATTAAGGATAATAATAACAGTTATAGCGATAATAATAATAATAATAATAAGGATAATTATAATAGTTATAAGGAGAAAGACAAGAGGAATAGGAATAATAATAATAGTAACAAGAATAATAATAACAGTTCTAGCGATAATAATAATAGTATTAAGGATAAAGGCAAGAGTAATACGGACAGTAATGATAGTAACAAGAATAATAATAACAGTTATAGCGATAATAATAATAGTAATAAGGATAATAATAATAGTTATAAGGATAAAGATAAGAGTAATAGGGATAGTAACAATAGAAGAAGCATAATAATAACAGTTATAGCGATAATAATAATCGTAATAACAATAATAATAACAGTTATAGCGATAATAATAATAGTAATAAGGATTAATAATCATAGTTATATGGATAAAGATAAGAGTAATACGGATAGTAACAATAGTAATAAGAATAATAATAACAGTTATAGCGATAATAATAATAGTATTAAGGATAATAATAACAGTTATAGCGATAATAATAATAGTTATAAGGGGAAAGACAAGAGGAATAGGGATAATAATAATAGGAACAAGAATAATAATAACAGTTATAGCGATAATAATAATAGTATTAAGGATAATAATAACAGTTATAGCGATAATAATAATTGTAATAAGGATAAAGACAAGGGTAATAGGGATAATAATAATAGTAATAAGAATAATAATAACAGTTATAGCGATAATAATAATAGTAATAAGGATAATAATAATAGTTATAAGGATAAAGACAAGGGGAATAGGGATAATAATAATAGTAATAAGAATAATAATAACAGTTATAGCGATAATAATAATAGTTATAAGGATAACGGCAAGAGTAATACGGATAGTAACAATGGAATGAGCATAGTAATAACAGTTA
>CAMAOC010000086.1:0-176400 GCA_945859555.1 Megachile ligniseca
TAGAGATAATAATAATAGTAATAAGGATAATAATAATAGTTATAAGGATAAAGACAAGAGCAATAGGGATAGTAACAATAGAATAAGCATAATAATAACAGTTATAGCGATAATAATAATAATAATAAGAATAATAATAACAGTTATAGCGATAATAATAATAGTTATAAGGAGAAAGACAAGAGGAATAGGGCTAATAAAAATAGTAACAAGAATAATAACAACAGTTATTAGCGATAATAATAATAATAATAAGGATAATAATAATAGTTATAAGGAGAAAGACAAGAGGAATAGGGATAATAATAATAGTAACAAGAATAATAATAACAGTTATAGCGATAATAATAATAGTAATTAGAATAATAACAACAGTTATAGCGATAATAATAATAGTATTAAGAATAATAATAACAGTTATAGCGATAATAATAATAGTTATAAGGAGAAAGACAAGAGGAATAGGGATAATAATAATAGTAACAAGAATAATAATAATAATTGTTATAGCGATAATAATAATAGTATTGAGGATAAAGGCAAGAGTAATACGGACAGTAATAATAGTAACAAGAATAATAATAACAGTTATTAGCGATAATAATAATAGTTATAAGGATAAAGACAAGAGTAATACGGATAGTAACAATAGAATAAGGATAATAATAACAGTTATAGCGATAATAATAATAGTAATAAGGATAATAATAATAGTTATAAGGATAAATACAAGAGTAATAAGGATAGTAACAATAGAATAAGCGTAATAATAACAGTTATAGCGATAATAATAATAGTAATAGGGATAATAATAACAGTTATAGCGGTAATAATAATAGTAATAAGGATAATAATAACAGTTATAGCGATAATAATAATAATAATAAGGATAATAATAATAGTTATAAGGAGAAAGACAAGAGGAATAAGGATAATAATAATAGTAACAAGAATAATAATAACAGTTATAGCGATAATAATAATAGTTATAAGGATAAATACAAGAGTAATAGGGATAGTAACAATAGAATAAGCATAATAATAACAGTTATAGCGATAATAATAATACTAATAAGAATAATAATAACAGTTATAGCGATAATAATAATAGTTATAAGGAGAAAGACAAGAGGAATAGGGCTAATAAAAATAGTAACAAGAATAATAACAACAGTTATAGCGATAATAATAATAATAGTTATAAGGAGAAAGACAAGAGGAATAGGTATAATATAATAGTAACAAGAATAATAATAACAGTTATAGCGATAATAATAATAGTATTAAGGATAAAGACAAGAGTAATACGGATAGTAACAATAGTAACAAGAATAATAATAACAGTTATAGCGATAATAATAATAGTAATAAGAATAATAATAACAGTTATAGCGATAATAATAAAAGTTATAAGGATAAATACAAGAGTAATAGGGATAGTAACAATAGAATAAGCATAATAATAACAGTTATAGCGATAATAATAATAGTAATAAGAATAATAACAACAGATATAGCGATAATAATAATAATAGTTATAAGGAGAAAGACAAGAGGAATAGGTATAATATAATAGTAACAAGAATAATAATAACAGTTATAGCGATAATAATAATAGTATTAAGGATAAAGACAAGAGTAATACGGATAGTAACAATAGTAACAAGAATAAAAATAACAGTTATAGCGATAATAATAATAGTAATAAGAATAATAATAACAGTTATAGCGATAATAATAATAGTTATAAGGAGAAAGACAAGAGGAATAGGGATAATAATAATAGTAACAAGAATAATAATAACAGTTATAGCGATAATAATAATAGTAATAAGGATAATAATAATAGTTATAAGGATAAAGACAAGAGTAATAGGGATAGTAACAATAGAATAACCATAATAATAACACTTATAGCGATAATAATAATAGTAATAAGGATAATAATAATAGTTATAAGGATAAAGACAAGGGCAATAGGGATAATAATAATAGTAATAAGAATAATAATAACAGTTATTTGCGAAAATAATAATAGTTATAAGGATAAAGACAAGAGTAATACGGATAGTAACAATAGAATAAGAATATAATAACAGTTATAACGATAATAATAATAGTAATAACAATAATAATAACAGTTATAGCGAGAATAATAATAGTAATAAGGATTAATAATAATAGTTATATGGATAAAGACAAGAGTAATACGGATAGTAACAATAGAATAAGGATAATAATAACAGTTATAGCGATAAAAATAATAGTAACAAGAATAATAACAACAGTTATAGCGATAATAATAATAATAATAAGGAGAATAATAATAGTTATAAGGAGAAAGACAAGAGGAATAGGGATAATAATAATAGTAACAAGAATAATAATAACAGTTATAGCGATAATAATAATAGTAACAAGAATAATAATAACAGTTATAGCGATAATAATAATAGTAATAAGGATAATAATAATAGTTATAAGGATAAAGACAAGGGGAATAGGGATAATAAGAATAGTAATAAGAATAATAATAACAGTTATTAGCGGTAATAATAATAGTTATAAGGATAAAGACAAGAGTAATACGGATAGTAACAATAGTAATAAGAATAATAATAACAGTTATAGCGATAATAATAATAGTATTAAGGATAATAATAACAGTTATAGCGATAATAATAATAGTAACAAGAATAATAATAACAGTTATAGCGATAATAATAATAATAATAAGGATAATAATAATAGTTATAAGGCGAAAGACAAGAGGAATATTGATAATAATAAAGGTAACAAGAATAATAATAACAGTTATAGCGATAATAATGAAAGTAATAAGGATAATAATAATAGTTATAAGGATAAAGACAAGAGGAATAGGGATAATAGTAATAGTAATAAGAATAATAACAACAGTTATAGCGATAATAATAATAATAATAAGGATAATAATAATAGTTATAAGGATAAATACAAGAGGAATAGGAATAATAGTAATAGTAACAAGAATAATAATAACAGTTATAGCGATGATAATAATAGTTATAAGGAGAAAGACAAGAGGAATAGGTATAATAGAATAGTAACAAGAATAATAATAACAGTTATAGCGATAATAATAATAGTATTAAGGATAAAGACAAGAGTAATACGGATAGTAACAATAGAATAAGGATAATAATAACAGTTATAGCGATAATAATAATAGTAATTAGAATAATAATAACAGTTATAGCGATAATAATAATAGTATTAAGAATAATAATAACAGTTATAGCGATAATAATAATAGTTATAAGGAGAAAGACAAGAGGAATAGGGATAATAATAATAGTAACAAGAATAATAACAACAGTTATAGCGATAATAATAATAATAATAAGGATAATAATAATAGTTATAAGGATAAAGACAAGAGGAATAGGGATAATAATAATAGTAACAAGAATAATAATAACAGTTATAGCGATAATAATAATAGTAATAAGGATAATAATAATAGTTATAAGGATAAAGACAAGAGTAATAGGGATAGTAACAATAGAATAACCATAATAATAACAGTTATAGCGATAATAATAATAGTTATAAGGAGAAAGACAAGAGGAATGGGGATAATAAAAATAGTAACAAGAATAATAACAACAGTTATAGCGATAATAATAATAATAATAAGGATAATAATAATAGTTATAAGGAGAAAGACAAGAGGAATAGGGATAATAATAATAGTAACAAGAATAATAATAACAGTTATAGCGATAATAATAATAGTATTAAGGATAATAATAACAGTTATAGCGATAATAATAATAGTAATAAGGATAAAGACAAGGGTAGTAGGGATAATAATAATAGTAATAAGAATAATAATAACAGTTATTGCGATAATAATAATAGTACTAAGGATAATAATAACAGTTATAGCGATAATAATAATAGTAATAAGGATAATAATAACAGTTATAGCGATAATAATAATAGTAATAACAATAATAATAACAGTTATAGCGATAATAATAATAGTAATAAGGATTAATAATAATAGTTATATGGATAAAGACAAGAGTAATACGGATATTAACAATAGTAATAAGAATAATAATAACAGTTATACTGATAATAATAATAGTATTAAGGATAATAATAATAGTTATAAGGGGAAAGACAAGAGGAATAGGGATAAAAATAATAGTAACAAGAATAATAATAATAGTATTAAGGATGATAATAATAGTAATAAGATTAATAGTAACAGTTATAGCGATAATAATAACAGTAGGAATGATAATAAGAGCAGTTATAGAGATAATAATAATAGTAATAAGAATAATAATAATAGTTATAAGGATAAAGACAAGTGGAATACGGATAATAGTAATAGTAATAAGAATAATAATAACAGTTATAGCGATAATAATAGTAGTAATAAGGATAATAATAACAGTTATAGCGATAAAAATAATAATAATAAGGATAATAATAATAGTTATAAGGATAAAGACAAGAGGAATGGGGATAATAGTAATAGTAATAAGAATAATAATAACAGTTATAGCGATAATAATAATAATAATAATAATAATAAGCATAATAATAATAGTTATAAGGATAAAGACAAGAGTAATACGGATAGTAACAATAGTAATAAGAATAATAATAACAGTTATACTGATAATAATAATAGTATTAAGGATAATAATAACAGTTATAGCGATAATAATAATAGTTATAAGGAGAAAGACAAGAGGAATAGCGATAATAAAAATAGTAACAAGAATAATAACAACAGTTATAGCGATAATAATAATAATAATAAGGATAATTATAATAGTTATAAGGAGAAAGAAAAGAGGAATAGGGATAATCATAATAGTAACAAGAATAATAATAACAGTTATAGCGATAATAATAATAGTATTAAGGATAATAATAACAGTTATAGCGATAATAATAATAGTAATAAGAATAATAGTAATAATAAGGATAATAATAGTAATAAGGATAAAGACAAGGGTAGTAGGGATAATAATAATAGTATTAAGGATAATAATAACAGTTATAGCGATAATAATAATAGTAATAAGAATAATAATAACAGTTAAAGCGATAATAATAATAGTAATAGGAATAATAATAACATTTATAGTGATAATAATAATAGTATTAAGTATAATAATAACAGTGTTAACGATAATAATAATAGATATCAGGAGAAAGACAAGAGGAATAGGGATAATAAAAATAGTAACAAGAATAATAACAACAGTTATAGCGAAAATAATAATAATAATAAGGATAATAATAACAGTTATAGCGATAATAATAATAATAAAGAGGATAATAATAATAGTTATAAGGATAAAGACAAGAGGAATAGGGATAATAGTAATAGTAATAAAAATAATAATAACAGTTAAAGCGATAATAATAATAGTAATAGGAATAGTAATAACAGTTATAGTGATAATAATAATAGTATTAAGTATAATAATAACAGTGTTAACGATAATAATAATCGATATCAGGAGAAAGACAAGAGGAATAGGGATAATAAAAATAGTAACAAGAATAATAACAACAGTTATAGCGAAAATAATAATAATAATAAGGATAATAATAACAGTTATAGCGATAATAATAATAATAAAGAGGATAATAATAATAGTTATAAGGATAAAGACAAGAGGAATAGGGATAATAGTAATAGTAATAAGAATAATAATAACAGTTAAAGCGATAATAATAATAGTAATAAGAATAATAATAACAGTTATAGCGATAATAATAATAGTATTAAGGATAATAATAACAGTTATAGCGATAATAATAATAGTTATAAGGAGAAAGACAAGAGGAATAGGGATAATAATAATAGTAATAAGAATAATAATAACAGTTATAGCGATAATAATAATAGTTATAATGATAAAGGCAAGAGTAATACGGATAGTAACAATAGAATAAACATAATAATAACAGTTATAGCGATAATAATAACAGTAGGAATGATAATAAGAGCAGTTATAGAGATAATAATAATAGTAATAAGGATAATAATAATAGTTATAAGGATAAATACAAGAGTAATAAGGATAGTAACAATAGAATAAGCGTAATAATAACAGTTATAGCGATAATAATAATAGTAATAGGGATAATAATAACAGTTATAGCGGTAATAATAATAGTAATAAGGATAATAATAACAGTTATAGCGATAATAATAATAATAATAAGGATAATAATAATAGTTATATGGAGAAAGACAAGAGGAATAAGGATAATAATAATAGTAACAAGAATAATAATAACAGTTATAGCGATAATAATAATAGTTATAAGGATAAATACAAGAGTAATAGGGATAGTAACAATAGAATAAGCATAATAATAACAGTTATAGCGATAATAATAATAGTAATAAGAATAATAATAACAGTTATAGCGATAATAATAATAGTTATAAGGAGAAAGACAAGAGGAATAGGGCTAATAAAAATAGTAACAAGAATAATAACAACAGTTATAGCGATAATAATAATAATAATAAGGATAATAATAATAGTTATAAGGAGAAAGACAAGAGGAATAGGGATAATAATAATAGTAACAAGAATAATAATAACAGTTATAGCGATAATAATAATAGTAATTAGAATAATAACAACAGTTATAGCGATAATAATAATAGTATTAAGAATAATAATAACAGTTATAGCGATAATAATAATAGTTATAAGGAGAAAGACAAGAGGAATAGGGATAATAATAATAGTAACAAGAATAATAATAATAATTGTTATAGCGATAATAATAATAGTATTGAGGATAAAGGCAAGAGTAATACGGACAGTAATAATAGTAACAAGAATAATAATAACAGTTATTAGCGATAATAATAATAGTTATAAGGATAAAGACAAGAGTAATACGGATAGTAACAATAGAATAAGGATAATAATAACAGTTATAGCGATAATAATAATAGTAATAAGGATAATAATAATAGTTATAAGGACAAATACAAGAGTAATAAGGATAGTAACAATAGAATAAGCGTAATAATAACAGTTATAGCGATAATAATAATAGTAATAGGGATAATAATAACAGTTATAGCGGTAATAATAATAGTAATAAGGATAATAATAACAGTTATAGCGATAATAATAATAATAATAAGGATAATAATAATAGTTATAAGGAGAAAGACAAGAGGAATAAGGATAATAATAATAGTAACAAGAATAATAATAACAGTTATAGCGATAATAATAATAGTTATAAGGATAAATACAAGAGTAATAGGGATAGTAACAATAGAATAAGCATAATAATAACAGTTATAGCGATAATAATAATAGTAATAAGAATAATAATAACAGTTATAGCGATAATAATAATAGTTATAAGGAGAAAGACAAGAGGAATAGGGCTAATAAAAATAGTAACAAGAATAATAACAACAGTTATAGCGATAATAATAATAATAGTTATAAGGAGAAAGACAAGAGGAATAGGTATAATATAATAGTAACAAGAATAATAATAACAGTTATAGCGATAATAATAATAGTATTAAGGATAAAGACAAGAGTAATACGGATAGTAACAATAGTAACAAGAATAATAATAACAGTTATAGCGATAATAATAATAGTAATAAGAATAATAATAACAGTTATAGCGATAATAATAATAGTTATAAGGATAAATACAAGAGTAATAGGGATAGTAACAATAGAATAAGCATAATAATAACAGTTATAGCGATAATAATAATAGTAATAAGAATAATAACAACAGATATAGCGATAATAATAATAATAGTTATAAGGAGAAAGACAAGAGGAATAGGTATAATATAATAGTAACAAGAATAATAATAACAGTTATAGCGATAATAATAATAGTATTAAGGATAAAGACAAGAGTAATACGGATAGTAACAATAGTAACAAGAATAAAAATAACAGTTATAGCGATAATAATAATAGTAATAAGAATAATAATAACAGTTATAGCGATAATAATAATAGTAATAAGAATAATAATAACAGTTATAGCGATCATAATAATAATAATAATAATAATAAGGATAATAATAATAGTTATAAGGATAAAGACAAGAGGAATAGGGATAATAGAAATAGTAATAAGAATAATAATAACAGTTATACTGATAATAATAATTGTATTAAGGATAATAATAATAGTAACAAGAATAATAATAACAGTTGTAGCGATAATAATAATAGTATTAAGGATAATAATAATAGTAATAAGATTAATAGTAACAGTTATAGCGATAATAATAACAGTAGGAATGATAATAAGAGCAGTTATAGAGATAATAATAATAGTAATAAGGATAATAATAATAGTTATAAGGATAAAGATAGAGTAATAGGGATAATAATAATAGTAACAAGAATAATAATAACAGTTAAAGCGATAATAATAATAATAATAAGGATAATAATAATAGATATAAGGAGAAAGACAAGAGTAATAGAGATAGTAACAATAGAATAAGCATAATAATAACAGTTATAGCGATAATAATAATAGATATAATGATAAAGGCAAGAGTAATACAGATAGTAACAATAGAATAAGCATAATAATAACAGTTATAGCGATAAGAATAATAGTAATAAGGATAATAATAACAGTTATAGCGATAATAATAATAATAATAAGGATAATAATAATAGTTATAAGGAGAAAGACAAGAGGAATAGGGATAATAATAATAGTAACAAGAATAATAATAACAGTTATAGCGATAATAATAATAGTAATTAGAATAATAACAACAGTTATAGCGATAATAATAATAGTATTAAGAATAATAATAACAGTTATAGCGATAATAATAATAGTTATAAGGAGAAAGACAAGAGGAATAGGGATAATAATAATAGTAACAAGAATAATAATAACAGTTATAGCGATAATAATAATAGTATTAAGGATAAAGGCAAGAGTAATACGGACAGTAATAATAGTAACAAGAATAATAATAACAGTTATTAGCGATAATAGTAATAGTTATAAGGAGAAAGACAAGAGGAATAGGGCTAATAAAAATAGTAACAAGAATAATAACAACAGTTATAGCGATAATAATAATAATAGTTATAAGGAGAAAGACAAGAGGAATAGGTATAATATAATAGTAACAAGAATAATAATAACAGTTATAGCGATAATAATAATAGTATTAAGGATAAAGACAAGAGTAATACGGATAGTAACAATAGTAACAAGAATAATAATAACAGTTATAGCGATAATAATAATAGTAATAAGAATAATAATAACAGTTATAGCGATAATAATAATAGTTATAAGGAGAAAGACAAGAGGAATAGGGATAATAATAATAGTAACAAGAATAATAATAACAGTTATAGCGATAATAATAATAGTAATAAGGATAATAATAATAGTTATAAGGAGAAAGACAAGAGGAATAGGGATAATAATAATAGTAACAAGAATAATAATAACAGTTATAGCGATAATAATAATAGTAATTAGAATAATAACAACAGTTATAGCGATAATAATAATAGTATTAAGAATAATAATAACAGTTATAGCGATAATAATAATAGTTATAAGGAGAAAGACAAGAGGAATAGGGATAATAATAATAGTAACAAGAATAATAATAATAATTGTTATAGCGATAATAATAATAGTATTGAGGATAAAGGCAAGAGTAATACGGACAGTAATAATAGTAACAAGAATAATAATAACAGTTATTAGCGATAATAATAATAGTTATAAGGATAAAGACAAGAGTAATACGGATAGTAACAATAGAATAAGGATAATAATAACAGTTATAGCGATAATAATAATAGTAATAAGGATAATAATAATAGTTATAAGGATAAATACAAGAGTAATAAGGATAGTAACAATAGAATAAGCGTAATAATAACAGTTATAGCGATAATAATAATAGTAATAGGGATAATAATAACAGTTATAGCGGTAATAATAATAGTAATAAGGATAATAATAACAGTTATAGCGATAATAATAATAATAATAAGGATAATAATAATAGTTATAAGGAGAAAGACAAGAGGAATAAGGATAATAATAATAGTAACAAGAATAATAATAACAGTTATAGCGATAATAATAATAGTTATAAGGATAAATACAAGAGTAATAGGGATAGTAACAATAGAATAAGCATAATAATAACAGTTATAGCGATAATAATAATAGTAATAAGAATAATAATAACAGTTATAGCGATAATAATAATAGTTATAAGGAGAAAGACAAGAGGAATAGGGCTAATAAAAATAGTAACAAGAATAATAACAACAGTTATAGCGATAATAATAATAATAGTTATAAGGAGAAAGACAAGAGGAATAGGTATAATATAATAGTAACAAGAATAATAATAACAGTTATAGCGATAATAATAATAGTATTAAGGATAAAGACAAGAGTAATACGGATAGTAACAATAGTAACAAGAATAATAATAACAGTTATAGCGATAATAATAATAGTAATAAGAATAATAATAACAGTTATAGCGATAATAATAATAGTTATAAGGATAAATACAAGAGTAATAGGGATAGTAACAATAGAATAAGCATAATAATAACAGTTATAGCGATAATAATAATAGTAATAAGAATAATAACAACAGATATAGCGATAATAATAATAATAGTTATAAGGAGAAAGACAAGAGGAATAGGTATAATATAATAGTAACAAGAATAATAATAACAGTTATAGCGATAATAATAATAGTATTAAGGATAAAGACAAGAGTAATACGGATAGTAACAATAGTAACAAGAATAAAAATAACAGTTATAGCGATAATAATAATAGTAATAAGAATAATAATAACAGTTATAGCGATAATAATAATAGTAATAAGAATAATAATAACAGTTATAGCGATAATAATAATAATAATAATAATAATAAGGATAATAATAATAGTTATAAGGATAAAGACAAGAGGAATAGGGATAATAGAAATAGTAATAAGAATAATAATAACAGTTATACTGATAATAATAATTGTATTAAGGATAATAATAATAGTAACAAGAATAATAATAACAGTTGTAGCGATAATAATAATAGTATTAAGGATAATAATAATAGTAATAAGATTAATAGTAACAGTTATAGCGATAATAATAACAGTAGGAATGATAATAAGAGCAGTTATAGAGATAATAATAATTGTAATAAGGATAATAATAATAGTTATAAGGATAAAGATAGAGTAATAGGGATAATAATAATAGTAACAAGAATAATAATAACAGTTAAAGCGATAATAATAATAATAATAAGGATAATAATAATAGATATAATGATAAAGGCAAGAGTAATACAGATAGTAACAATAGAATAAGCATAATAATAACAGTTATAGCGATAAGAATAATAGTAATAAGGATAATAATAACAGTTATAGCGATAATAATAATAATAATAAGGATAATAATAATAGTTATAAGGAGAAAGACAAGAGGAATAGGGATAATAATAATAGTAACAAGAATAATAATAACAGTTATAGCGATAATAATAATAGTAATTAGAATAATAACAACAGTTATAGCGATAATAATAATAGTATTAAGAATAATAATAACAGTTATAGCGATAATAATAATAGTTATAAGGAGAAAGACAAGAGGAATAGGGATAATAATAATAGTAACAAGAATAATAATAACAGTTATAGCGATAATAATAATAGTATTAAGGATAAAGGCAAGAGTAATACGGACAGTAATAATAGTAACAAGAATAATAATAACAGTTATTAGCGATAATAGTAATAGTTATAAGGAGAAAGACAAGAGGAATAGGGCTAATAAAAATAGTAACAAGAATAATAACAACAGTTATAGCGATAATAATAATAATAGTTATAAGGAGAAAGACAAGAGGAATAGGTATAATATAATAGTAACAAGAATAATAATAACAGTTATAGCGATAATAATAATAGTATTAAGGATAAAGACAAGAGTAATACGGATAGTAACAATAGTAACAAGAATAATAATAACAGTTATAGCGATAATAATAATAGTAATAAGGATAATAATAATAGTTATAAGGATAAATACAAGAGTAATAAGGATAGTAACAATAGAATAAGCGTAATAATAACAGTTATAGCGATAATAATAATAGTAATAGGGATAATAATAACAGTTATAGCGGTAATAATAATAGTAATAAGGATAATAATAACAGTTATAGCGATAATAATAATAATAATAAGGATAATAATAATAGTTATAAGGAGAAAGACAAGAGGAATAAGGATAATAATAATAGTAACAAGAATAATAATAACAGTTATAGCGATAATAATAATAGTTATAAGGATAAATACAAGAGTAATAGGGATAGTAACAATAGAATAAGCATAATAATAACAGTTATAGCGATAATAATAATAGTAATAAGAATAATAATAACAGTTATAGCGATAATAATAATAGTTATAAGGAGAAAGACAAGAGGAATAGGGCTAATAAAAATAGTAACAAGAATAATAACAACAGTTATAGCGATAATAATAATAATAGTTATAAGGAGAAAGACAAGAGGAATAGGTATAATATAATAGTAACAAGAATAATAATAACAGTTATAGCGATAATAATAATAGTATTAAGGATAAAGACAAGAGTAATACGGATAGTAACAATAGTAACAAGAATAATAATAACAGTTATAGCGATAATAATAATAGTAATAAGAATAATAATAACAGTTATAGCGATAATAATAATAGTTATAAGGATAAATACAAGAGTAATAGGGATAGTAACAATAGAATAAGCATAATAATAACAGTTATAGCGATAATAATAATAGTAATAAGAATAATAACAACAGATATAGCGATAATAATAATAATAGTTATAAGGAGAAAGACAAGAGGAATAGGTATAATATAATAGTAACAAGAATAATAATAACAGTTATAGCGATAATAATAATAGTATTAAGGATAAAGACAAGAGTAATACGGATAGTAACAATAGTAACAAGAATAAAAATAACAGTTATAGCGATAATAATAATAGTAATAAGAATAATAATAACAGTTATAGCGATAATAATAATAGTAATAAGAATAATAATAACAGTTATAGCGATAATAATAATAATAATAATAATAATAAGGATAATAATAATAGTTATAAGGATAAAGACAAGAGGAATAGGGATAATAGAAATAGTAATAAGAATAATAATAACAGTTATACTGATAATAATAATTGTATTAAGGATAATAATAATAGTAACAAGAATAATAATAACAGTTGTAGCGATAATAATAATAGTATTAAGGATAATAATAATAGTAATAAGATTAATAGTAACAGTTATAGCGATAATAATAACAGTAGGAATGATAATAAGAGCAGTTATAGAGATAATAATAATTGTAATAAGGATAATAATAATAGTTATAAGGATAAAGATAGAGTAATAGGGATAATAATAATAGTAACAAGAATAATAATAACAGTTAAAGCGATAATAATAATAATAATAAGGATAATAATAATAGATATAAGGAGAAAGACAAGAGTAATAGAGATAGTAACAATAGAATAAGCATAATAATAACAGTTATAGCGATAATAATAATAGATATAATGATAAAGGCAAGAGTAATACAGATAGTAACAATAGAATAAGCATAATAATAACAGTTATAGCGATAAGAATAATAGTAATAAGGATAATAATAACAGTTATAGCGATAATAATAATAATAATAAGGATAATAATAATAGTTATAAGGAGAAAGACAAGAGGAATAGGGATAATAGTAATAGTAACAAGAATAATAATAACAGTTATAGCGATAATAATAATAGTAATTAGAATAATAACAACAGTTATAGCGATAATAATAATAGTATTAAGAATAATAATAACAGTTATAGCGATAATATTAATAGTTATAAGGAGAAAGACAAGAGGAATAGGGATAATAATAATAGTAACAAGAATAATAATAACAGTTATAGCGATAATAATAATAGTATTAAGGATAAAGGCAAGAGTAATACGGACAGTAATAATAGTAACAAGAATAATAATAACAGTTATTAGCGATAATAGTAATAGTTATAAGGAGAAAGACAAGAGGAATAGGGCTAATAAAAATAGTAACAAGAATAATAACAACAGTTATAGCGATAATAATAATAATAGTTATAAGGAGAAAGACAAGAGGAATAGGTATAATATAATAGTAACAAGAATAATAATAACAGTTATAGCGATAATAATAATAGTATTAAGGATAAAGACAAGAGTAATACGGATAGTAACAATAGTAACAAGAATAATAATAACAGTTATAGCGATAATAATAATAGTAATAAGAATAATAATAACAGTTATAGCGATAATAATAATAGTTATAAGGAGAAAGACAAGAGGAATAGGGATAATAATAATAGTAACAAGAATAATAATAACAGTTATAGCGATAATAATAATAGTAATAAGGATAATAATAATAGTTATAAGGATAAAGACAAGAGTAATAGGGATAGTAACAATAGAATAACCATAATAATAACAGTTATAGCGATAATAATAATAGTAATAAGGATAATAATAATAGTTATAAGGATAAAGACAAGGGGAATAGGGATAATAAGAATAGTAATAAGAATAATAATAACAGTTATTAGCGATAATAATAATAGTATTAAGGATAAAGACAAGAGTAATACGGATAGTAACAATACAATAAGGATAATAATAACAGTTATAGCGATAATAATAATAGTAATTAGAATAATAATAACAGTTATAGCGATAATAATAATAGTATTAAGAATAATAATAACAGTTATAGCGATAATAATAATAGTTATAAGGAGAAAGACAAGAGGAATAGGGATAATAATAATAGTAACAAGAATAATAATAACAGTTATAGCGATAATAATAATAGTATTAAGGATAAAGCAAGAGTAATACGGACAGTAATAATAGTAACAAGAATAATAATAACAGTTATAGCGATAATAATAATAGTAATAAGGATAATAATAATAGTTATAAGGATAAAGACAAGAGTAATAGGGATAGTAACAATAGAATAACCATAATAATAACAGTTATAGCGATAATAATAATAGTTATAAGGAGAAAGACAAGAGGAATGGGGATAATAAAAATAGTAACAAGAATAATAACAACAGTTATAGCGATAATAATAATAATAATAAGGATAATAATAATAGTTATAAGGAGAAAGACAAGAGGAATAGGGATAATAATAATAGTAACAAGAATAATAATAACAGTTATAGCGATAATAATAATAGTATTAAGGATAATAATAACAGTTATAGCGATAATAATAATAGTAATAAGGATAAAGACAAGGGTAGTAGGGATAATAATAATAGTAATGAGAATAATAATAACAGTTATTGCGATAATAATAATAGTACTAAGGATAATAATAACAGTTATAGCGATAATAATAATAGTAATAAGGATAAAGACAAGGGTAGTAGGGATAATAATAATAGTAATAAGAATAATAATAACAGTTATTGCGATAATAATGACAGTAGGAATGATAATAAGAGCAGTTATAGAGATAATAATAATAGTAATAAGGATAATAATAATAGTTATAAGGATAAAGGCAAGAGGAGTAGGGATAATAATAATAGTAAAAAGAATAATAATAACATATATAGCGATAATAATAATAGTACTAAGGATAAAGGAAAGAGTAAGACGGACAGTAATAATAGTAACAAGAATAATAATAACAGTTATAGCGATAATAATAATAGTCATAAGGATAATAATAACAGTTATAGCGATAATAATAATAGTAATAACAATAATAATAACAGTTATAGCGATAATAATAATAGTAATAAGGATTAATAATAATAGTTATATGGATAAAGACAAGAGTAATACGGATATTAACAATAGTAATAAGAATAATAATAACAGTTATACTGATAATAATAATAGTATTAAGGATAATAATAATAGTTATAAGGGGAAAGACAAGAGGAATAGGGATAAAAATAATAGTAACAAGAATAATAATAATAGTATTAAGGATAATAATAATAGTAATAAGATTAATAGTAACAGTTATAGCGATAATAATAACAGTAGGAATGATAATAAGAGCAGTTATAGAGATAATAATAATAGTAATAAGAATAATAATAATAGTTATAAGGATAAAGACAAGTGGAATACGGATAATAGTAATAGTAATAAGAATAATAATAACAGTTATAGCGATAATAATAATAGTTATAAGGATAAATACAAGAGTAATAGGGATAGTAACAATAGAATAAGCATAATAATAACAGTTATAGCGATAATAATAATAGTAATAAGGATAATAATAACAGTTATAGCGATAATAATAATAATAATAAGGATAATAATAATAGTTATAAGGAGAAAGACAAGAGGAATAAGGATAATAATAATAGTAACAAGAATAATAATAACAGTTATAGCGATAATAATAATAGTTATAAGGATAAATACAAGAGTAATAGGGATAGTAACAATAGAATAAGCATAATAATAACAGTTATAGCGATAATAATAATAGTAATAAGAATAATAATAACAGTTATAGCGATAATAATAATAGTTATAAGGAGAAAGACAAGAGGAATAGGGCTAATAAAAATAGTAACAAGAATAATAACAACAGTTATAGCGATAATAATAATAATAGTTATAAGGAGAAAGACAAGAGGAATAGGTATAATATAATAGTAACAAGAATAATAATAACAGTTATAGCGATAATAATAATAGTATTAAGGATAAAGACAAGAGTAATACGGATAGTAACAATAGTAACAAGAATAATAATAACAGTTATAGCGATAATAATAATAGTAATAAGAATAATAATAACAGTTATAGCGATAATAATAATAGTTATAAGGATAAATACAAGAGTAATAGGGATAGTAACAATAGAATAAGCATAATAATAACAGTTATAGCGATAATAATAATAGTAATAAGAATAATAACAACAGATATAGCGATAATAATAATAATAGTTATAAGGAGAAAGACAAGAGGAATAGGTATAATATAATAGTAACAAGAATAATAATAACAGTTATAGCGATAATAATAATAGTATTAAGGATAAAGACAAGAGTAATACGGATAGTAACAATAGTAACAAGAATAAAAATAACAGTTATAGCGATAATAATAATAGTAATAAGAATAATAATAACAGTTATAGCGATAATAATAATAGTAATAAGAATAATAATAACAGTTATAGCGATAATAATAATAATAATAATAATAATAAGGATAATAATAATAGTTATAAGGATAAAGACAAGAGGAATAGGGATAATAGAAATAGTAATAAGAATAATAATAACAGTTATACTGATAATAATAATTGTATTAAGGATAATAATAATAGTAACAAGAATAATAATAACAGTTGTAGCGATAATAATAATAGTATTAAGGATAATAATAATAGTAATAAGATTAATAGTAACAGTTATAGCGATAATAATAACAGTAGGAATGATAATAAGAGCAGTTATAGAGATAATAATAATTGTAATAAGGATAATAATAATAGTTATAAGGATAAAGATAGAGTAATAGGGATAATAATAATAGTAACAAGAATAATAATAACAGTTAAAGCGATAATAATAATAATAATAAGGATAATAATAATAGATATAAGGAGAAAGACAAGAGTAATAGAGATAGTAACAATAGAATAAGCATAATAATAACAGTTATAGCGATAATAATAATAGATATAATGATAAAGGCAAGAGTAATACAGATAGTAACAATAGAATAAGCATAATAATAACAGTTATAGCGATAAGAATAATAGTAATAAGGATAATAATAACAGTTATAGCGATAATAATAATAATAATAAGGATAATAATAATAGTTATAAGGAGAAAGACAAGAGGAATAGGGATAATAGTAATAGTAACAAGAATAATAATAACAGTTATAGCGATAATAATAATAGTAATTAGAATAATAACAACAGTTATAGCGATAATAATAATAGTATTAAGAATAATAATAACAGTTATAGCGATAATATTAATAGTTATAAGGAGAAAGACAAGAGGAATAGGGATAATAATAATAGTAACAAGAATAATAATAACAGTTATAGCGATAATAATAATAGTATTAAGGATAAAGGCAAGAGTAATACGGACAGTAATAATAGTAACAAGAATAATAATAACAGTTATTAGCGATAATAGTAATAGTTATAAGGAGAAAGACAAGAGGAATAGGGCTAATAAAAATAGTAACAAGAATAATAACAACAGTTATAGCGATAATAATAATAATAGTTATAAGGAGAAAGACAAGAGGAATAGGTATAATATAATAGTAACAAGAATAATAATAACAGTTATAGCGATAATAATAATAGTATTAAGGATAAAGACAAGAGTAATACGGATAGTAACAATAGTAACAAGAATAATAATAACAGTTATAGCGATAATAATAATAGTAATAAGAATAATAATAACAGTTATAGCGATAATAATAATAGTTATAAGGAGAAAGACAAGAGGAATAGGGATAATAATAATAGTAACAAGAATAATAATAACAGTTATAGCGATAATAATAATAGTAATAAGGATAATAATAATAGTTATAAGGATAAAGACAAGAGTAATAGGGATAGTAACAATAGAATAACCATAATAATAACAGTTATAGCGATAATAATAATAGTAATAAGGATAATAATAATAGTTATAAGGATAAAGACAAGGGGAATAGGGATAATAAGAATAGTAATAAGAATAATAATAACAGTTATTAGCGATAATAATAATAGTATTAAGGATAAAGACAAGAGTAATACGGATAGTAACAATAGAATAAGGATAATAATAACAGTTATAGCGATAATAATAATAGTAATTAGAATAATAATAACAGTTATAGCGATAATAATAATAGTATTAAGAATAATAATAACAGTTATAGCGATAATAATAATAGTTATAAGGAGAAAGACAAGAGGAATAGGGATAATAATAATAGTAACAAGAATAATAATAACAGTTATAGCGATAATAATAATAGTATTAAGGATAAAGCAAGAGTAATACGGACAGTAATAATAGTAACAAGAATAATAATAACAGTTATAGCGATAATAATAATAGTAATAAGGATAATAATAATAGTTATAAGGATAAAGACAAGAGTAATAGGGATAGTAACAATAGAATAACCATAATAATAACAGTTATAGCGATAATAATAATAGTTATAAGGAGAAAGACAAGAGGAATGGGGATAATAAAAATAGTAACAAGAATAATAACAACAGTTATAGCGATAATAATAATAATAATAAGGATAATAATAATAGTTATAAGGAGAAAGACAAGAGGAATAGGGATAATAATAATAGTAACAAGAATAATAATAACAGTTATAGCGATAATAATAATAGTATTAAGGATAATAATAACAGTTATAGCGATAATAATAATAGTAATAAGGATAAAGACAAGGGTAGTAGGGATAATAATAATAGTAATAAGAATAATAATAACAGTTATTGCGATAATAATAATAGTACTAAGGATAATAATAACAGTTATAGCGATAATAATAATAGTAATAAGGATAAAGACAAGGGTAGTAGGGATAATAATAATAGTAATAAGAATAATAATAACAGTTATTGCGATAATAATGACAGTAGGAATGATAATAAGAGCAGTTATAGAGATAATAATAATAGTAATAAGGATAATAATAATAGTTATAAGGATAAAGGCAAGAGGAGTAGGGATAATAATAATAGTAAAAAGAATAATAATAACATATATAGCGATAATAATAATAGTACTAAGGATAAAGGAAAGAGTAAGACGGACAGTAATAATAGTAACAAGAATAATAATAACAGTTATAGCGATAATAATAATAGTCATAAGGATAATAATAACAGTTATAGCGATAATAATAATAGTAATAACAATAATAATAACAGTTATAGCGATAATAATAATAGTAATAAGGATTAATAATAATAGTTATATGGATAAAGACAAGAGTAATACGGATATTAACAATAGTAATAAGAATAATAATAACAGTTATACTGATAATAATAATAGTATTAAGGATAATAATAATAGTTATAAGGGGAAAGACAAGAGGAATAGGGATAAAAATAATAGTAACAAGAATAATAATAATAGTATTAAGGATAATAATAATAGTAATAAGATTAATAGTAACAGTTATAGCGATAATAATAACAGTAGGAATGATAATAAGAGCAGTTATAGAGATAATAATAATAGTAATAAGAATAATAATAATAGTTATAAGGATAAAGACAAGTGGAATACGGATAATAGTAATAGTAATAAGAATAATAATAACAGTTATAGCGATAATAATAGTAGTAATAAGGATAATAATAACAGTTATAGCGATAAAAATAATAATAATAAGGATAATAATAATAGTTATAAGGATAAAGCAAGAGGAATGGGGATAATAGTAATAGTAATAAGAATAATAATAACAGTTATAGCGATAATAATAATAATAATAATAATAATAAGCATAATAATAATAGTTATAAGGATAAAGACAAGAGTAATACGGATAGTAACAATAGTAATAAGAATAATAATAACAGTTATACTGATAATAATAATAGTATTAAGGATAATAATAACAGTTATAGCGATAATAATAATAGTTATAAGGAGAAAGACAAGAGGAATAGCGATAATAAAAATAGTAACAAGAATAATAACAACAGTTATAGCGATAATAATAATAATAATAAGGATAATTATAATAGTTATAAGGAGAAAGAAAAGAGGAATAGGGATAATCATAATAGTAACAAGAATAATAATAACAGTTATAGCGATAATAATAATAGTATTAAGGATAATAATAACAGTTATAGCGATAATAATAATAGTAATAGGAATAATAATAACATTTATAGTGATAATAATAATAGTATTAAGTATAATAATAACAGTGTTAACGATAATAATAATAGATATCAGGAGAAAGACAAGAGGAATAGGGATAATAAAAATAGTAACAAGAATAATAACAACAGTTATAGCGAAAATAATAATAATAATAAGGATAATAATAACAGTTATAGCGATAATAATAATAATAAAGAGGATAATAATAATAGTTATAAGGATAAAGACAAGAGGAATAGGGATAATAGTAATAGTAATAAGAATAATAATAACAGTTAAAGCGATAATAATAATAGTAATAGGAATAGTAATAACAGTTATAGTGATAATAATAATAGTATTAAGTATAATAATAACAGTGTTAACGATAATAATAATCGATATCAGGAGAAAGACAAGAGGAATAGGGATAATAAAAATAGTAACAAGAATAATAACAACAGTTATAGCGAAAATAATAATAATAATAAGGATAATAATAACAGTTATAGCGATAATAATAATAATAAAGAGGATAATAATAATAGTTATAAGGATAAAGACAAGAGGAATAGGGATAATAGTAATAGTAATAAGAATAATAATAACAGTTAAAGCGATAATAATAATAGTAATAAGAATAATAATAACAGTTATAGCGATAATAATAATAGTATTAAGGATAATAATAACAGTTATAGCGATAATAATAATAGTTATAAGGAGAAAGACAAGAGGAATAGGGATAATAATAATAGTAATAAGAATAATAATAACAGTTATAGCGATAATAATAATAGTTATAATGATAAAGGCAAGAGTAATACGGATAGTAACAATAGAATAAACATAATAATAACAGTTATAGCGATAATAATAATAGTATTAAGGATAATAATAACAGTTATAGCGATAATAATAATAGTTATAAGGAGAGAGACAAGAGGAATAGGGATATTAATAATAGTAACAAGAATAATAATAACAGTTGTAGCGATAATAATAATAGTATTAAGGATAATAATAATAGTAATAAGATTAATAGTAACAGTTATAGCGATAATAATAACAGTAGGAATGATAATAAGAGCAGTTATAGAGATAATAATAATAGTAATAAGGATAATAATAATAGTTATAAGGATAAAGATAAGAGTAATAGGGATAGTAACAATAGAATAATCATAATAATAACAGTTATAGCGATAAGAATAATAGCAATAACAATAATAATAACAGTTATAGCGATAATAATAATAGTAATAAGGATTAATAATCATAGTTATGTGGATAAAAACAAGAGTAATACGGATAGTAACAATAGTAATAAGAATAATAATAACAGTTATACTGATAATAATAATAGTATTAAGGATAATAATAATAGTTATAAGGGGAAAGACAAGAGGAATAGGGATAATAATAATAGTAACAAGAATAATAATAATAGTATTAAGGATAATAGTAACAGTTATAGCGATAATAATAATAGTAATACGGATAAATACAAGGGTAATAGGGATAATAATAATAGTAATAAGATTAATAGTAACAGTTATAGCGTTAATAATAACAGTAGGAATGATAATAAGAGCAGTTATAGAGATAATAATAATAATAATGAGGATAATAATAATAGTTATAAGGATGAAGAAAAGAGTAATAGGGATAGTAACAATAGAGTAAGCATAACAATAACAGTTATAGCGATAATAATATTAGTTATAAGGAGAAAGACAAGAGGAATAGGGATAATAAAAATAGTAACAAGAATAATAACAACAGTTATCGCGATAATAATAATAGTAATACGGATAATAATAATAGTTATAAGGATAAAGACAAGAGGAATAGCGATAATAATAATAGTAACAAGAATAATAATAACAGTTAAAGCGATAATAATAATAATAATAAGGATAATAATAATAGATATAAGGAGAAAGACAAGAGTAATAGAGATAGTAACAATAGAATAAGCATAATAATAACAGTTATAGCGATAATAATAATAGTTATTATGATAAAGGCAAGAGTAATACAGATAGTAACAATAGAATAAACATTATAATAACAGTTATAGCGATAATAATAATAGTAATAAGGATAATAATAATAGTTGTAAGGATATAGACAAGAGTAATAGGTATAGTAACAATAGAATAAGCATAATAATAACAGTTATAGCGATAAGAATAATAGTAATAAGGATAATAATAACAGTTATAGCGATAATAATAATAATAATAAGGATAATAATAATAGTTATAAGGATAAAGACAAGTGGTATACGGATAATAGTAATAGTAATAAGAATAATAATAACAGTTATAGCGATAATAATAATAGAAATAAGGGTAATAATAACAGTTATAGCGATAATAATAATAATAATAATAAGGATAATAATAATAGTTATAAGGATAAAGACAAGAAGAATAGGGATAATAGTAATAGTAATAAGAATAATAATAACAGTTATAGCGATAATAATAATAGTTATAAGGAGAAAGACAAGAGGAATAGGGATAATAAAAATAGTAACAAGAATAATAACAACAGTTATAGCGATAATAATAATAATAATAAGGATAATAATAATAGTTATAAGGAGAAAGACAAGAGGAATAGGGATAATAATAATAGTAACAAGAATAATAATAACAGTTATATCGATAATAATAATAGTATTAAGGATAAAGGCAAGAGTAATACGGACAGTAATAATAGTAACAAGAATAATAATAACAGTTATAGCGATAATAATAATAGTATTAAGGATAATAATAATAGTTATAAGGATATAGACAAGAGTAATAGGGATAGTAACAATAGAATAAGCATAATAATAACAGTTATAGCGATAATAATAATAGTAATAAGGATAATAATAACAGTTATAGCGATGATAATAATAATAATGAGGATAATAATAACAGTTATAGCGATAATAATAATAATAATGAGGATAATAATAATAGTTATAAGGATGAAGACAAGAGTAATAGGGATAGTAACAATAGAGTAAGCATAATAATAACAGTTATAGCGATAATAATATTAGTTATAAGGAGAAAGACAAGATGAATAGGGATAATAAAAATAGTAACAAGAATAATAACAACAGTTATCGCGATAATAATAATAGTAATACGGATAATAATAATAGTTATAAGGATAAAGACAAGAGGAATAGCGATAATAACAATAGTAACAAGAATAATAATAACAGTTAAAGCGATAATAATAATAATAATAAGGATAATAATAATAGATATAAGGAGAAAGACAAGAGTAATAGAGATAGTAACAATAGAATAAGCATAATAATAACAGTTATAGCGATAATAATAATAGTTATTATGATAAAGGCAAGAGTAATACAGATAGTAACAATAGAATAAACATTATAATAACAGTTATAGCGATAATAATAATAGTAATAAGGATAATAATAATAGTTGTAAGGATATAGACAAGAGTAATAGGTATAGTAACAATAGAATAAGCATAATAATAACAGTTATAGCGATAAGAATAATAGTAATACGGATAATAATAACAGTTATAGCGATAATAATAATAATAATAAGGATAATAATAATAGTTATAAGGATAAAGACAAGTGGTATAGGGATAATAGTAATAGTAATAAGAATAATAATAACAGTTATAGCGATAATAATAATAGAAATAAGGGTAATAATAACAGTTATAGCGATAATAATAATAATAATAATAAGGATAATAATAATAGTTATAAGGATAAAGACAAGAAGAATAGGGATAATAGTAATAGTAATAAGAATAATAATAACAGTTATAGCGATAATAATAATAGTTATAAGGAGAAAGACAAGAGGAATAGGGATAATAAAAATAGTAACTAGAATAATAACAACAGTTATAGCGATAATAATAATAATAATAAGGATAATAATAATAGTTATAAGGATAAAGACAAGAGGAATGGGGATAATAGTAATAGTAATAAGAATAATAATAACAGTTATAGCGATAATAATAGTAATAATAATAATAATAAGGATAATAATAATAGTTATAAGGATAAAGACAAGAGGAATAGGGATAATAGAAATAGTAATAAGAATAATAATAACAGTTATACTGATAATAATAATAGTATTAAGGATAATAATAATAGTAACAAGAATAATAATAACAGTTGTAGCGATAATAATAATAGTATTAAGGATAATAATAATAGTTATAAGGGGAAAGACAAGAGGAATAGGGATAATAATAATAGTAACAAGAATAATAATAATAGTATTAAGGATAATAGTAACAGTTATAGCGATAATAATAATAGTAATACGGATAAATACAAGGGTAATAGGGATAATAATAATAGTAATAAGATTAATAGTAACAGTTATAGCGTTAATAATAACAGTAGGAATGATAATAAGAGCAGTTATAGAGATAATAATAATAATAATGAGGATAATAATAATAGTTATAAGGATGAAGAAAAGAGTAATAGGGATAGTAACAATAGAGTAAGCATAATAATAACAGTTATAGCGATAATAATATTAGTTATAAGGAGAAAGACAAGAGGAATAGGGATACTAAAAATAGTAACAAGAATAATAACAACAGTTATCGCGATAATAATAATAGTAATACGGATAATAATAATAGTTATAAGGATAAAGACAAGAGGAATAGCGATAATAATAATAGTAACAAGAATAATAATAACAGTTAAAGCGATAATAATAATAATAATAAGGATAATAATAATAGATATAAGGAGAAAGACAAGAGTAATAGGGATAGTAACAATAGAATAACCATAATAATAACAGTTATAGCGATAATAATAATAGTTATAAGGAGAAAGACAAGAGGAATGGGGATAATAAAAATAGTAACAAGAATAATAACAACAGTTATAGCGATAATAATAATAATAATAAGGATAATAATAATAGTTATAAGGAGAAAGACAAGAGGAATAGGGATAATAATAATAGTAACAAGAATAATAATAACAGTTATAGCGATAATAATAATAGTATTAAGGATAATAATAACAGTTATAGCGATAATAATAATAGTAATAAGGATAAAGACAAGGGTAGTAGGGATAATAATAATAGTAATAAGAATAATAATAACAGTTATTGCGATAATAATAATAGTACTAAGGATAATAATAACAGTTATAGCGATAATAATAATAGTAATAAGGATAAAGACAAGGGTAGTAGGGATAATAATAATAGTAATAAGAATAATAATAACAGTTATTGCGATAATAATGACAGTAGGAATGATAATAAGAGCAGTTATAGAGATAATAATAATAGTAATAAGGATAATAATAATAGTTATAAGGATAAAGGCAAGAGGAGTAGGGATAATAATAATAGTAAAAAGAATAATAATAACATATATAGCGATAATAATAATAGTACTAAGGATAAAGGAAAGAGTAAGACGGACAGTAATAATAGTAACAAGAATAATAATAACAGTTATAGCGATAATAATAATAGTCATAAGGATAATAATAACAGTTATAGCGATAATAATAATAGTAATAACAATAATAATAACAGTTATAGCGATAATAATAATAGTAATAAGGATTAATAATAATAGTTATATGGATAAAGACAAGAGTAATACGGATATTAACAATAGTAATAAGAATAATAATAACAGTTATACTGATAATAATAATAGTATTAAGGATAATAATAATAGTTATAAGGGGAAAGACAAGAGGAATAGGGATAAAAATAATAGTAACAAGAATAATAATAATAGTATTAAGGATAATAATAATAGTAATAAGATTAATAGTAACAGTTATAGCGATAATAATAACAGTAGGAATGATAATAAGAGCAGTTATAGAGATAATAATAATAGTAATAAGAATAATAATAATAGTTATAAGGATAAAGACAAGTGGAATACGGATAATAGTAATAGTAATAAGAATAATAATAACAGTTATAGCGATAATAATAATAGTTATAAGGATAAATACAAGAGTAATAGGGATAGTAACAATAGAATAAGCATAATAATAACAGTTATAGCGATAATAATAATAGTAATAAGAATAATAACAACAGATATAGCGATAATAATAATAATAGTTATAAGGAGAAAGACAAGAGGAATAGGTATAATATAATAGTAACAAGAATAATAATAACAGTTATAGCGATAATAATAATAGTATTAAGGATAAAGACAAGAGTAATACGGATAGTAACAATAGTAACAAGAATAAAAATAACAGTTATAGCGATAATAATAATAGTAATAAGAATAATAATAACAGTTATAGCGATAATAATAATAGTAATAAGAATAATAATAACAGTTATAGCGATAATAATAATAATAATAATAATAATAAGGATAATAATAATAGTTATAAGGATAAAGACAAGAGGAATAGGGATAATAGAAATAGTAATAAGAATAATAATAACAGTTATACTGATAATAATAATTGTATTAAGGATAATAATAATAGTAACAAGAATAATAATAACAGTTGTAGCGATAATAATAATAGTATTAAGGATAATAATAATAGTAATAAGATTAATAGTAACAGTTATAGCGATAATAATAACAGTAGGAATGATAATAAGAGCAGTTATAGAGATAATAATAATTGTAATAAGGATAATAATAATAGTTATAAGGATAAAGATAGAGTAATAGGGATAATAATAATAGTAACAAGAATAATAATAACAGTTAAAGCGATAATAATAATAATAATAAGGATAATAATAATAGATATAAGGAGAAAGACAAGAGTAATAGAGATAGTAACAATAGAATAAGCATAATAATAACAGTTATAGCGATAATAATAATAGATATAATGATAAAGGCAAGAGTAATACAGATAGTAACAATAGAATAAGCATAATAATAACAGTTATAGCGATAAGAATAATAGTAATAAGGATAATAATAACAGTTATAGCGATAATAATAATAATAATAAGGATAATAATAATAGTTATAAGGAGAAAGACAAGAGGAATAGGGATAATAGTAATAGTAACAAGAATAATAATAACAGTTATAGCGATAATAATAATAGTAATTAGAATAATAACAACAGTTATAGCGATAATAATAATAGTATTAAGAATAATAATAACAGTTATAGCGATAATATTAATAGTTATAAGGAGAAAGACAAGAGGAATAGGGATAATAATAATAGTAACAAGAATAATAATAACAGTTATAGCGATAATAATAATAGTATTAAGGATAAAGGCAAGAGTAATACGGACAGTAATAATAGTAACAAGAATAATAATAACAGTTATTAGCGATAATAGTAATAGTTATAAGGAGAAAGACAAGAGGAATAGGGCTAATAAAAATAGTAACAAGAATAATAACAACAGTTATAGCGATAATAATAATAATAGTTATAAGGAGAAAGACAAGAGGAATAGGTATAATATAATAGTAACAAGAATAATAATAACAGTTATAGCGATAATAATAATAGTATTAAGGATAAAGACAAGAGTAATACGGATAGTAACAATAGTAACAAGAATAATAATAACAGTTATAGCGATAATAATAATAGTAATAAGAATAATAATAACAGTTATAGCGATAATAATAATAGTTATAAGGAGAAAGACAAGAGGAATAGGGATAATAATAATAGTAACAAGAATAATAATAACAGTTATAGCGATAATAATAATAGTAATAAGGATAATAATAATAGTTATAAGGATAAAGACAAGAGTAATAGGGATAGTAACAATAGAATAACCATAATAATAACAGTTATAGCGATAATAATAATAGTAATAAGGATAATAATAATAGTTATAAGGATAAAGACAAGGGGAATAGGGATAATAAGAATAGTAATAAGAATAATAATAACAGTTATTAGCGATAATAATAATAGTATTAAGGATAAAGACAAGAGTAATACGGATAGTAACAATAGAATAAGGATAATAATAACAGTTATAGCGATAATAATAATAGTAATTAGAATAATAATAACAGTTATAGCGATAATAATAATAGTATTAAGAATAATAATAACAGTTATAGCGATAATAATAATAGTTATAAGGAGAAAGACAAGAGGAATAGGGATAATAATAATAGTAACAAGAATAATAATAACAGTTATAGCGATAATAATAATAGTATTAAGGATAAAGCAAGAGTAATACGGACAGTAATAATAGTAACAAGAATAATAATAACAGTTATAGCGATAATAATAATAGTAATAAGGATAATAATAATAGTTATAAGGATAAAGACAAGAGTAATAGGGATAGTAACAATAGAATAACCATAATAATAACAGTTATAGCGATAATAATAATAGTTATAAGGAGAAAGACAAGAGGAATGGGGATAATAAAAATAGTAACAAGAATAATAACAACAGTTATAGCGATAATAATAATAATAATAAGGATAATAATAATAGTTATAAGGAGAAAGACAAGAGGAATAGGGATAATAATAATAGTAACAAGAATAATAATAACAGTTATAGCGATAATAATAATAGTATTAAGGATAATAATAACAGTTATAGCGATAATAATAATAGTAATAAGGATAAAGACAAGGGTAGTAGGGATAATAATAATAGTAATAAGAATAATAATAACAGTTATTGCGATAATAATAATAGTACTAAGGATAATAATAACAGTTATAGCGATAATAATAATAGTAATAAGGATAAAGACAAGGGTAGTAGGGATAATAATAATAGTAATAAGAATAATAATAACAGTTATTGCGATAATAATGACAGTAGGAATGATAATAAGAGCAGTTATAGAGATAATAATAATAGTAATAAGGATAATAATAATAGTTATAAGGATAAAGGCAAGAGGAGTAGGGATAATAATAATAGTAAAAAGAATAATAATAACATATATAGCGATAATAATAATAGTACTAAGGATAAAGGAAAGAGTAAGACGGACAGTAATAATAGTAACAAGAATAATAATAACAGTTATAGCGATAATAATAATAGTCATAAGGATAATAATAACAGTTATAGCGATAATAATAATAGTAATAACAATAATAATAACAGTTATAGCGATAATAATAATAGTAATAAGGATTAATAATAATAGTTATATGGATAAAGACAAGAGTAATACGGATATTAACAATAGTAATAAGAATAATAATAACAGTTATACTGATAATAATAATAGTATTAAGGATAATAATAATAGTTATAAGGGGAAAGACAAGAGGAATAGGGATAAAAATAATAGTAACAAGAATAATAATAATAGTATTAAGGATAATAATAATAGTAATAAGATTAATAGTAACAGTTATAGCGATAATAATAACAGTAGGAATGATAATAAGAGCAGTTATAGAGATAATAATAATAGTAATAAGAATAATAATAATAGTTATAAGGATAAAGACAAGTGGAATACGGATAATAGTAATAGTAATAAGAATAATAATAACAGTTATAGCGATAATAATAGTAGTAATAAGGATAATAATAACAGTTATAGCGATAAAAATAATAATAATAAGGATAATAATAATAGTTATAAGGATAAAGCAAGAGGAATGGGGATAATAGTAATAGTAATAAGAATAATAATAACAGTTATAGCGATAATAATAATAATAATAATAATAATAAGCATAATAATAATAGTTATAAGGATAAAGACAAGAGTAATACGGATAGTAACAATAGTAATAAGAATAATAATAACAGTTATACTGATAATAATAATAGTATTAAGGATAATAATAACAGTTATAGCGATAATAATAATAGTTATAAGGAGAAAGACAAGAGGAATAGCGATAATAAAAATAGTAACAAGAATAATAACAACAGTTATAGCGATAATAATAATAATAATAAGGATAATTATAATAGTTATAAGGAGAAAGAAAAGAGGAATAGGGATAATCATAATAGTAACAAGAATAATAATAACAGTTATAGCGATAATAATAATAGTATTAAGGATAATAATAACAGTTATAGCGATAATAATAATAGTAATAGGAATAATAATAACATTTATAGTGATAATAATAATAGTATTAAGTATAATAATAACAGTGTTAACGATAATAATAATAGATATCAGGAGAAAGACAAGAGGAATAGGGATAATAAAAATAGTAACAAGAATAATAACAACAGTTATAGCGAAAATAATAATAATAATAAGGATAATAATAACAGTTATAGCGATAATAATAATAATAAAGAGGATAATAATAATAGTTATAAGGATAAAGACAAGAGGAATAGGGATAATAGTAATAGTAATAAGAATAATAATAACAGTTAAAGCGATAATAATAATAGTAATAGGAATAGTAATAACAGTTATAGTGATAATAATAATAGTATTAAGTATAATAATAACAGTGTTAACGATAATAATAATCGATATCAGGAGAAAGACAAGAGGAATAGGGATAATAAAAATAGTAACAAGAATAATAACAACAGTTATAGCGAAAATAATAATAATAATAAGGATAATAATAACAGTTATAGCGATAATAATAATAATAAAGAGGATAATAATAATAGTTATAAGGATAAAGACAAGAGGAATAGGGATAATAGTAATAGTAATAAGAATAATAATAACAGTTAAAGCGATAATAATAATAGTAATAAGAATAATAATAACAGTTATAGCGATAATAATAATAGTATTAAGGATAATAATAACAGTTATAGCGATAATAATAATAGTTATAAGGAGAAAGACAAGAGGAATAGGGATAATAATAATAGTAATAAGAATAATAATAACAGTTATAGCGATAATAATAATAGTTATAATGATAAAGGCAAGAGTAATACGGATAGTAACAATAGAATAAACATAATAATAACAGTTATAGCGATAATAATAATAGTATTAAGGATAATAATAACAGTTATAGCGATAATAATAATAGTTATAAGGAGAGAGACAAGAGGAATAGGGATATTAATAATAGTAACAAGAATAATAATAACAGTTGTAGCGATAATAATAATAGTATTAAGGATAATAATAATAGTAATAAGATTAATAGTAACAGTTATAGCGATAATAATAACAGTAGGAATGATAATAAGAGCAGTTATAGAGATAATAATAATAGTAATAAGGATAATAATAATAGTTATAAGGATAAAGATAAGAGTAATAGGGATAGTAACAATAGAATAATCATAATAATAACAGTTATAGCGATAAGAATAATAGCAATAACAATAATAATAACAGTTATAGCGATAATAATAATAGTAATAAGGATTAATAATCATAGTTATGTGGATAAAAACAAGAGTAATACGGATAGTAACAATAGTAATAAGAATAATAATAACAGTTATACTGATAATAATAATAGTATTAAGGATAATAATAATAGTTATAAGGGGAAAGACAAGAGGAATAGGGATAATAATAATAGTAACAAGAATAATAATAATAGTATTAAGGATAATAGTAACAGTTATAGCGATAATAATAATAGTAATACGGATAAATACAAGGGTAATAGGGATAATAATAATAGTAATAAGATTAATAGTAACAGTTATAGCGTTAATAATAACAGTAGGAATGATAATAAGAGCAGTTATAGAGATAATAATAATAATAATGAGGATAATAATAATAGTTATAAGGATGAAGAAAAGAGTAATAGGGATAGTAACAATAGAGTAAGCATAACAATAACAGTTATAGCGATAATAATATTAGTTATAAGGAGAAAGACAAGAGGAATAGGGATAATAAAAATAGTAACAAGAATAATAACAACAGTTATCGCGATAATAATAATAGTAATACGGATAATAATAATAGTTATAAGGATAAAGACAAGAGGAATAGCGATAATAATAATAGTAACAAGAATAATAATAACAGTTAAAGCGATAATAATAATAATAATAAGGATAATAATAATAGATATAAGGAGAAAGACAAGAGTAATAGAGATAGTAACAATAGAATAAGCATAATAATAACAGTTATAGCGATAATAATAATAGTTATTATGATAAAGGCAAGAGTAATACAGATAGTAACAATAGAATAAACATTATAATAACAGTTATAGCGATAATAATAATAGTAATAAGGATAATAATAATAGTTGTAAGGATATAGACAAGAGTAATAGGTATAGTAACAATAGAATAAGCATAATAATAACAGTTATAGCGATAAGAATAATAGTAATAAGGATAATAATAACAGTTATAGCGATAATAATAATAATAATAAGGATAATAATAATAGTTATAAGGATAAAGACAAGTGGTATACGGATAATAGTAATAGTAATAAGAATAATAATAACAGTTATAGCGATAATAATAATAGAAATAAGGGTAATAATAACAGTTATAGCGATAATAATAATAATAATAATAAGGATAATAATAATAGTTATAAGGATAAAAGACAAGAAGAATAGGGATAATAGTAATAGTAATAAGAATAATAATAACAGTTATAGCGATAATAATAATAGTTATAAGGAGAAAGACAAGAGGAATAGGGATAATAAAAATAGTAACAAGAATAATAACAACAGTTATAGCGATAATAATAATAATAATAAGGATAATAATAATAGTTATAAGGAGAAAGACAAGAGGAATAGGGATAATAATAATAGTAACAAGAATAATAATAACAGTTATATCGATAATAATAATAGTATTAAGGATAAAGGCAAGAGTAATACGGACAGTAATAATAGTAACAAGAATAATAATAACAGTTATAGCGATAATAATAATAGTATTAAGGATAATAATAATAGTTATAAGGATATAGACAAGGAGTAATAGGGATAGTAACAATAGAATAAGCATAATAATAACAGTTATAGCGATAATAATAATAGTAATAAGGATAATAATAACAGTTATAGCGATGATAATAATAATAATGAGGATAATAATAACAGTTATAGCGATAATAATAATAATAATGAGGATAATAATAATAGTTATAAGGATGAAGACAAGAGTAATAGGGATAGTAACAATAGAGTAAGCATAATAATAACAGTTATAGCGATAATAATATTAGTTATAAGGAGAAAGACAAGATGAATAGGGATAATAAAAAATAGTAACAAGAATAATAACAACAGTTATCGCGATAATAATAATAGTAATACGGATAATAATAATAGTTATAAGGATAAAGACAAGAGGAATAGCGATAATAACAATAGTAACAAGAATAATAATAACAGTTAAAGCGATAATAATAATAATAATAAGGATAATAATAATAGATATAAGGAGAAAGACAAGAGTAATAGAGATAGTAACAATAGAATAAGCATAATAATAACAGTTATAGCGATAATAATAATAGTTATTATGATAAAGGCAAGGAGTAATACAGATAGTAACAATAGAATAAACATTATAATAACAGTTATAGCGATAATAATAATAGTAATAAGGATAATAATAATAGTTGTAAGGATATAGACAAGAGTAATAGGTATAGTAACAATAGAATAAGCATAATAATAACAGTTATAGCGATAAGAATAATAGTAATACGGATAATAATAACAGTTATAGCGATAATAATAATAATAATAAGGATAATAATAATAGTTATAAGGATAAAGACAAGTGGTATAGGGATAATAGTAATAGTAATAAGAATAATAATAACAGTTATAGCGATAATAATAATAGAAATAAGGGTAATAATAACAGTTATAGCGATAATAATATAATAATAAGGATAATAATAATAGTTATAAGGATAAAGACAAGAAGAATAGGGATAATAGTAATAGTAATAAGAATAATAATAACAGTTATAGCGATAATAATAATAGTTATAAGGAGAAAGACAAGAGGAATAGGGATAATAAAAATAGTAACTAGAATAATAACAACAGTTATAGCGATAATAATAATAATAATAAGGATAATAATAATAGTTATAAGGATAAAGACAAGAGGAATGGGGATAATAGTAATAGTAATAAGAATAATAATAACAGTTATAGCGATAATAATAGTAATAATAATAATAATAAGGATAATAATAATAGTTATAAGGATAAAGACAAGAGGAATAGGGATAATAGAAATAGTAATAAGAATAATAATAACAGTTATACTGATAATAATAATAGTATTAAGGATAATAATAATAGTAACAAGAATAATAATAACAGTTGTAGCGATAATAATAATAGTATTAAGGATAATAATAATAGTTATAAGGGGAAAGACAAGAGGAATAGGGATAATAATAATAGTAACAAGAATAATAATAATAGTATTAAGGATAATAGTAACAGTTATAGCGATAATAATAATAGTAATACGGATAATTACAAGGGTAATGAGGGATAATAATAATAGTATAAGATTAATAGTAACAGTTATAGCGTTAATAATAACAGTAGGAATGATAATAAGAGCAGTTATAGAGATAATAATAATAATAATGAGGATAATAATAATAGTTATAAGGATGAAGAAAAGAGTAATAGGGATAGTAACAATAGAGTAAGCATAATAATAACAGTTATAGCGATAATAATATTAGTTATAAGGAGAAAGACAAGAGGAATAGGGATACTAAAAATAGTAACAAGAATAATAACAACAGTTATCGCGATAATAATAATAGTAATACGGATAATAATAATAGTTATAAGGATAAAGACAAGAGGAATAGCGATAATAATAATAGTAACAAGAATAATAATAACAGTTAAAGCGATAATAATAATAATAATAAGGATAATAATAATAGATATAAGGAGAAAGACAAGAGTAATAGAGATAGTAACAATAGAATAAGCATAATAATAACAGTTATAGCGAAAATAATAATAGTTACTATGATAAAGGCAAGAGTAATACAGATAGTAACAATAGAATAAACATTATAATAACAGTTATAGCGATAATAATAATAGTAATAAGGATAATAATAATAGTTGTAAGGATATAGACAAGAGTAATAGGTATAGTAACAATAGAATAAGCATAATAATAACAGTTATAGCGATAAGAATAATAGTAATAAGGATAATAATAACAGTTATAGCGATAATAATACTAATAATAAGGATAATAATAATAGTTATAAGGATAAAGACAAGTGGTATAGGGATAATAGTAATAGTAATAAGAATAATAATAACAGTTATAGCGATAATAATAATAGAAATAAGGGTAATAATAACAGTTATAGCGATAATAATAATAATAATAATAAGGATAATAATAATAGTTATAAGGATAAAGACAAGAAGAATAGGGATAATAGTAATAGTAATAAGAATAATAATAACAGTTATAGCGATAATAATAATAGTTATAAGGAGAAAGACAAGAGGAATAGGGATAATAAAAATAGTAACAAGAATAATAACAACAGTTATAGCGATAATAATAATAATAATAAGGATAATAATAATAGTTATAAGGAGAAAGACAAGAGGAATAGGGATAATAATAATAGTAACAAGAATAATAATAACAGTTATATCGATAATAATAATAGTATTAAGGATAAAGGCAAGAGTAATACGGACAGTAATAATAGTAACAAGAATAATAATAACAGTTATAGCGATAATAATAATAGTATTAAGGATAATAATAATAGTTATAAGGATATAGACAAGAGTAATAGGGATAGTAACAATAGAATAAGCATAATAATAACAGTTATAGCGATAATAATAATAGTAATAAGGATAATAATAACAGTTATAGCGATGATAATAATAATAATGAGGATAATAATAACAGTTATAGCGATAATAATAATAATAATGAGGATAATAATAATAGTTATAAGGATGAAGACAAGAGTAATAGGGATAGTAACAATAGAGTAAGCATAATAATAACAGTTATAGCGATAATAATATTAGTTATAAGGAGAAAGACAAGAGGAATAGGGATAATAAAAATAGTAACAAGAATAATAACAACAGTTATCGCGATAATAATAATAGTAATACGGATAATAATAATAGTTATAAGGATAAAGACAAGAGGAATAGCGATAATAATAATAGTAACAAGAATAATAATAACAGTTAAAGCGATAATAATAATAATAATAAGGATAATAATAATAGATATAAGGAGAAAGACAAGAGTAATAGAGATAGTAACAATAGAATAAGCATAATAATAACAGTTATAGCGATAATAATAATAGTTATTATGATAAAGGCAAGAGTAATACAGATAGTAACAATAGAATAAACATTATAATAACAGTTATAGCGATAATAATAATAATAATAACGATAATAATAATAGTTATAAGGAGAAAGACAAGAGGAATAGGGATAATAATAATAGTAACAAGAATAATAATAACAGTTATAGCGATAATAATAATAGTATTAAGGATAAAGGCAAGAGTAATACGGACAGTAATAATAGTAACAAGAATAATAATAACAGTTATAGCGATAATAATAATAGTATTAAGGATAATAATAATAGTTAGAAGGACATAGACAAGAGTAATAGGGATAGTAACAATAGAATAAGCATAATAATAACAGTTATAGCGATAATAATAATAGTAATAAGGATAATAATAACAGTTATAGCGATAATAATAATAATAATGAGGATAATAATAACAGTTATAGCGATAATAATAATAATAATGAGGATAATAATAACAGTTATAAGGATAAAGACAAGAGGAATAGGGATAATAGTAATAGTAATAAGAATAATAATAACAGTTATAGCGATAATAATAGTAGTAATAAGGATAATAATAACAGTTATAGCGATAATAATAATAATAATGAGGATAATAATAACAGTTATAGCGATAATAATAATAATAATAAGGATAATAATAATAGTTATAAGGATAAAGACAAGAGGAATGGGGATAATAATAATAGTAACAAGAATAATAATAACATATATAGCGATAATAATAATAGTACTAAGGATAAAGGCAAGAGTAAGACGGACAGTAATAATAGTAACAAGAATAATAATAACAGTTATAGCGATAATAATAATAGTCATAAGGATAATAATAACAGTTATAGCGATAATAATAATAGTAATAACAATAATAACAACAGTTATAGCGATAATAATAATAGTAATAAGGATTAATAATAATAGTTATATGGATAAAGACAAGAGGAATAGGGATAATAATAATAGTAATAAGAATAATAATAACAGTTATAGCGATAATAATAATAATAATAAGGATAATAATAATAGTTATAAGGATAAAGACAAGAGGAATAGGGATAATAGAAATAGTAATAAGAATAATAATAACAGTTATACTGATAATAATAATAGTATTAAGGATAATAATAATAGTTATAAGGGGAAAGACAAGAGGAATAGGGATAATAATAATAGTAACAAGAATAATAATAATAGTATTAAGGATAATAGTAACAGTTATAGCGATAATAATAATAGTAATACGGATAAATCCAAGGGTAATAGGGATAATAATAATAGTAATAAGATTAATAGTAACAGTTATAGCGTTAATAATAACAGTAGGAATGATAATAAGAGCAGTTATAGAGATAATAATAATAATAATGAGGATAATAATAATAGTTATAAGGATGAAGAAAAGAGTAATAGGGATAGTAACAATAGAGTAAGCATAATAATAACAGTTATAGCGATAATAATATTAGTTATAAGGAGAAAGACAAGAGGAATAGGGATAATAAAAATAGTAACAAGAATAATAACAACAGTTATCGCGATAATAATAATAGTAATACGGATAATAATAATAGTTATAAGGATAAAGACAAGAGGAATAGCGATAATAATAATAGTAACAAGAATAATAATAACAGTTAAAGCGATAATAATAATAATAATAAGGATAATAATAATAGATATAAGGAGAAAGACAAGAGTAATAGAGATAGTAACAATAGAATAAGCATAATAATAACAGTTATAGCGATAATAATAATAGTTATTATGATAAAGGCAAGAGTAATACAGATAGTAACAATAGAATAAACATTATAATAACAGTTATAGCGATAATAATAATAGTAATAAGGATAATAATAATAGTTGTAAGGATATAGACAAGAGTAATAGGTATAGTAACAATAGAATAAGCATAATAATAACAGTTATAGCGATAAGAATAATAGTAATAAGGATAATAATAACAGTTATAGCGATAATAATAATAATAATAAGGATAATAATAATAGTTATAAGGATAAAGACAAGTGGTATAGGGATAATAGTAATAGTAATAAGAATAATAATAACAGTTATAGCGATAATAATAATAGAAATAAGGGTAATAATAACAGTTATAGCGATAATAATAATAATAATAATAAGGATAATAATAATAGTTATAAGGATAAAGACAAGAAGAATAGGGATAATAGTAATAGTAATAAGAATAATAATAACAGTTATAGCGATAATAATAATAGTTATAAGGAGAAAGACAAGAGGAATAGGGATAATAAAAATAGTAACAAGAATAATAACAACAGTTATAGCGATAATAATAATAATAATAAGGATAATAATAATAGTTATAAGGAGAAAGACAAGAGGAATAGGGATAATAATAATAGTAACAAGAATAATAATAACAGTTATAGCGATAATAATAATAGTATTAAGGATAAAGGCAAGAGTAATACGGACAGTAATAATAGTAACAAGAATAATAATAACAGTTATAGCGATAATAATAATAGTATTAAGGATAATAATAATAGTTATAAGGATATAGACAAGAGTAATAGGGATAGTAACAATAGAATAAGCATAATAATAACAGTTATAGCGATAATAATAATAATAATAAGGATAATAATAATAGTTATAAGGATAAAGACAAGAGGAATAGGGATAATAGAAATAGTAATAAGAATAATAATAACAGTTATACTGATAATAATAATAGTATTAAGGATAATAATAATAGTAACAAGAATAATAATAACAGTTATAGCGATAATAATAACAGTAGGAATGATAATAAGAGCAGTTATAGAGATAATAATAATAGTAATAAGGATAATAATAATAGTTATAAGGATAAAGATAAGAGTAATAGGGATAGTAACAATAGAATAATCATAATAATAACAGTTATAGCGATAAGAATAATAGCAATAACAATAATAATAACAGTTATAGCGATAATAATTATAGTAATAAGGATTAATAATCATAGTTATATTGATAAAAACAAGAGTAATACGGATAGTAACAATAGTAATAAGAATAATAATAACAGTTATACTGATAATAATAATAGTATTAAGGATAATAATAATAGTTATAAGGGGAAAGACAAGAGGAATAGGGATAATAATAATAGTAACAAGAATAATAATAATAGTATTAAGGATAATAGTAACAGTTATAGCGATAATAATAATAGTAATACGGATAAATACAAGGGTAATAGGGATAATAATAATAGTAATAAGATTAATAGTAACAGTTATAGCGTTAATAATAACAGTAGGAATGATAATAAGAGCAGTTATAGAGATAATAATAATAGTAATAAGGGTAACAATAATAGTTATAAGGATGAAGACAAGAGTAATAGGGATAGTAACAATAGAGTAAGCATAATAATAACAGTTATAGCGATAATAATAATAGTTATAAGGAGAAAGACAAGAGGAATAGGGATAATAAAAATAGTAACAAGAATAATAACAACAGTTATAGCGATAATAATAATAGTAATAAGGATAATAATAATAGTTATAAGGATAAAGACAAGAGGAATAGCGATAATAATAATAGTAACAAGAATAATAATAACAGTTAAAGCGATAATAATAATAATAATAAGGATAATAATAATAGATATAAGGAGAAAGACAAGAGTAATAGAGATAGTAACAATAGAATAAGCATAATAATAACAGTTATAGCGATAAGAATAATAGTAATGAGGATAATAATAACAGTTGTAGCGATAATAATAATAATAATAAGGATAATAATAATAGTTATAAGGATAAATACAAGAGGAACAGGGATAATAGTAATAGTAATAAGAATAATAATAACAGTTATAGCGATAATAATAATAGTTATAAGGAGAGAGACAAGAGTAATACGGATAGTAACAATAGAATAAGCATAATAATAACAGTTATAGCGATAATAATAATAGTAATAACAATAATAATAACAGTTATAGCGATAATAATAATAGTAATAAGAATAATAATAACAGTTACAGCGATAATAATAATAGTATTAAGCATAATAATAACAGTCATAGTGATAATAATAATAATAATAAGGATAATTATAATAGTTATAAGGAGAAAGAAAAGAGGAATAGGGATAATAATAATAGTAACAAGAATAATAATAACAGTTATAGCGATAATAATAATAGTATTAAGGATAATAATAACAGTTATAGCGATAATAATAATAGTTATAAGGATAAAGGGAAGAGTAATACGGATAGTAACAATAGAGTAAGCATAATAATAACAGTTATAGCGATAATAATAATAGTAATAACAAGAATAATAACAGTTATAGCGATAATAATTATAGTAATAAGGATTAATAATAATAGTTATATGGATAAAGACAAGAGTAATACGGATAGCAATAATAGTAATAAGAATAATAATAACAGTTATAGCGATAATAATAATAATTATAAGGAGAAAGACAAGAGGAATAGGGATAATAATAATAGCAACAAGAATAATAGTAACAGTTATAGCGATAATAATAATAGTAATAAGGATAATAATAACAGTTATAGCGATAATAATAATAGTTATAAGGATAAAGACAAGAGTCATACGGATAGTAACAATAGAATAAGAATAATAGTAACAGTTATAGCGATAATAATAATAGTATTGAGGATAATAATAATAATAATAAGGATAATAATAATAGTTATACGGAGAAAGACAAGAATAATAGGGATAACAATAATAGTAACAAGAAAATAATAACAGTTATAGCGATAATAATAATAGTACTAAGGATAAAGGCAAGAGTAATACGGACAGTAATAATAGTAACAAGAATAATAATAACAGTTATAGGGATAATAATAATAGTATTAAGCATAATAATAACAGTTATTAGCGATAATAATAATAGTTATAAGGATAAAGACAAGAGTAATACGGATAGTAACAATAGTAATAAGAATAATAATAACAGTTATACTGATAATAATAATAGTATTAAGGATAATAATAACAGTTATAGAAATAATAATAATAGTTATAAGGGGGAAAGACAAGAGGAATAGGGATAATAATAATAGTAACAAGAATAATAATAACAGTTATAGCGATAATAATAATAGTATTAAGGAAAATAATAACAGTTATAGCGATAATAATAATAGTAATAAGGATAAAGACAAGGGTAGTAGGGATAATAATAATAGTAATAAGAATAATAATAACAGTTATTGCGATAATAATAACAGTAGGAATGATAATAAGAGCAGTTTATAGAGATAATAATAATAGTAATAAGGATAATAATAATAGTTATAAGGATAAAAGCAAGAGGAATAGGGATAATAATAATAGTAACAAGAATAATAATAACAGTTGTAGCGATAATAATAATAGTACTAAGGATAAAGGCAAGAGTAAGACGGACAGTAATAATAGTAACAAGAATAATAATAACCGTTGTAGCGATAATAATAATAGTATTAAGGATAATAATAACAGTTATAGCGATAATAATAATAGTTATAAGGAGAAAGACTCGAGGAATAGGGATAATAATAATAGTAACAAGAATAATAATAACAGTTATAGCGATAATAATAATAGTATTAAGGATAAAGGCAAGAGGAATAGGGATAATAATAATAGTAACAAGAATAATAATAACAGTTATAGCGATAATAATAATAGTATTAAGGATAATAATAACAGTTATAGCGATAATAATAATAGTAATAACAATAATAATAACAGTTATAGCGATAATAATAATAGTAATAAGGATTAATAATAATAGTTATATGGATAAAGACAAGAGTAATACGGATAGCAACAATAGTAATAAGAATAATAATAACAGTTATAGTGATAATAATAATAATAATAAGGATAATAATAGTAGTTATAAGGAGAAAGACAAGAGCAATAGGGATAATAATAATAGTAACAAGAATAATAGTAACAGTTATATCGATATTAATAATAATAATAAGGATAATAATAGTAGTTATAAGGACAGAGACAAGAGGAATAGGTATAATAATAATAGTAACAAGAATAATAATAACATATATAGCGATAATAATAATAGTACTAAGGATAAAGGCAAGAGTAAGACGGACAGTAATAATAGTAACAAGAATAATAATAACAGTTATACTGATAATAATAATAGTATTAAGGATAATAATAATAGTTATAAGGGGAAAGACAAGAGGAATAGGGATAATAATAATAGTAACAAGAATAATAATAATAGTATTAAGGATAATACTAACAGTTATAGCGATAATAATAATAGTAATACGGATATATACAAGGGTAATAGGGATAATAATAATAGTAATAAGATTAATAGTAACAGTTATAGCGTTAATAATAACAGTAGGAATGATAATAAGAGCAGTTATAGAGATAATAATAATAGTAATAAGGATAATAATAATAGTTATAAGGAGAGAGACAAGAGTAATACGGATAGTAACAATAGAATAAGCATAATAATAACAGTTATAGCGATAATAATAATAGTAATAACATTAATAATAACAGTTATAGCGATAATAATAATAGTAATAAGGATTAATAATAATAGTTATATGGATAAAGACAAGAGGAATAGGGATAATAGTAATAGTAATAAGAATAATAATAACAGTTATAGCGATAATAATAGTAGTAATAAGGATAATAATAACAGTTATAGCGATAATAATAATAATAATAAGGATAATAATAATAGTTATAAGGATAAAGATAAGAGTAATAGGGATAGTAACAATAGAATAATCATAATAATAACAGTTATAGCGATAAGAATAATAGCAATAACAATAATAATAACAGTTATAGCGATAATAATAATAGTAATAAGGATTAATAATCATAGTTATATGGATAAAAACAAGAGTAATACGGATAGTAACAATAGTAATAAGAATAATAATAACAGTTATACTGATAATAATAATAGTATTAAGGATAATAATAATAGTTATAAGGGGAAAGACAAGAGGAATAGGGATAATAATAATAGTAACAAGAATAATAATAATAGTATTAAGGATAATACTAACAGTTATAGCGATAATAATAATAGTATTAAGGATAAAGGCAAGAGGAATAGGGATAATAATAATAGTAACAAGAATAATAATAACAGTTATAGCGATAATAATAATAGTATTAAGGATAATAATAACAGTTATAGCGATAATAATAATAGTAATAACAATAATAATAACAGTTATAGCGATAATAATAATAGTAATAAGGATTAATAATAATAGTTATATGGATAAAGACAAGAGCGATACGGATAGTAACAATAGTAATAAGAATAATAATAACAGTTATAGCGATAATAATAATAGTAACAAGAATAATAATAACAGTTATAGCGATAATAATAATAGTAATAAGGATAATAATAACAGTTATAGCGATAATAATAATAATAATAAGGATTAATAATAATAATTATATGGATAAAGACAAGAGTAATACGGATAGTAACAATAGTAACAAGAATAATAGTAACAGTTATATCGATAATAATAATAATAATAAGGATAATAATAGTAGTTATAAGGAGAAAGACAAGAGGAATAGGTATAATAATAATAGTAACAAGAATAATAATAACAGTTATAGCGATAATAATAATAGTACTAAGGATAAAGGCAAGAGTAAGACGGACAGTAATAATAGTATCAATAATAATAATAACAGTTATAGCGATAGTAATAATAGTCATAAGGATAATGATAATAGTTATAAGGATAAAGACAAGAGTAATAGAGATAGTAACAATAGAATAAGCATAATAATAACAGTTATAGTGATAATAATAATAGTAATAAGGATAATAATAACAGTTATAGCGATAATAATAATAATAATAAGGATAATAATAATAGTTAAAAGGATAAATACAAGAGGAGTAGGGATAATAGTAAAAGTAATAAGAATAATAATAACAGTTATAGCGATAATAATAAAGGTACTAAGGATAATAATAATAGTTATAGCGATAATAATAATAGTACTAAGGATAAAGGCAAGAGTAAGACGGACAGTAATAATAGTAACAAGAATAATAATAACAGTTATAGCGATAATAATAATAGTATGAAGGATAATAATAACAGTTATAGCGATAATAATAATAGTAATAACAATAATAATAACAGTTATAGCGATAATAATAATAGTAATAAGGATAATAATATAGTTATAAGGATAAAGACAAGTGGTATAGGGATAATAGTAATAGTAATAAGAATAATAATAACAGTTATAGCGATAATAATAATAGAAATAAGGATAATAATAACAGTTATAGCGATAATAATAATAATAATAATAAGGATAATAATAATAGTTATAAGGATAAAGACAAGAGGAATAGGGATAATAATAATAGTAACAAGAATAATAATAACAGTTATAGCGATAATAATAATAGTACTAAGATAAAGGCAAGAGTAATACGGACAGTAATAATAGTAACAAGAATAATAATAACAGTTATAGGGATAATAATAATAGTATTAAGGATAAAGGCAAGAGTAATACGGACAGTAATAATAGTAACAAGAATAATAATAACCGTTATAGCGATAATAATAATAGTATTAAGCATAATAATAAGAGTTATAGAGAGAATAATAACAGTATTAAGGATAATAATAACAGTTATAGCGATAATAATAATAGTTTATAAGGAGAAAGACACGAGGAATAGGGATAATAATAATAGTAACAAGAATAATAATAACAGTTATAGCGATAATAATAATAGTATTAAGGATAAAGGCAAGAGGAATAGGGATAATAATAATAGTAACAAGAATAATAATAACAGTTATAGCGATAATAATAATAGTATTAAGGATAATAATAACAGTTATAGCGATAATAATAATAGTAATAACAATAATAATAACAGTTATAGCGATAATAATAATAGTAATAAGGATTAATAATAATAGTTATATGGATAAAGACAAGAGTAATACGGATAGCAACAATAGTAATAAGAATAATAATAACAGTTATAGTGATAATAATAATAATAATAAGGATAATAATAGTAGTTATAAGGAGAAAGACAAGAGCAATAGGGATAATAATAATAGTAACAAGAATAATAGTAACAGTTATATGCGATAATAATAATAATAATAAGGATAATAATAGTAGTATAAGGACAGAGACAAGAGGAATAGGTATAATAATAATAGTAACAAGAATAATAATAACATATATAGCGATAATAATAATAGTACTAAGGATAAAGGCAAGAGAAAGACGGACAGTAATAATAGTAACAAGAATAATAATAACAGTTATAGCGATAATAATAATAGTCATAAGGATAATAATAACAGTTATAGCGATAATAATAATAGTAATAACAATAATAATAACAGTTATAGCGATAATAATAATAGTAATAAGGATTAATAATAATAGTTATATGGATAAAGACAAGAGGAATAGGGATAATAGTAATAGTAATAAGAATAATAATAACAGTTATAGCGATAATAATAGTAGTAATAAGGATAATAATGACAGTTATAGCGATAATAATAATAATAATAAGGATAATAATAATAGTTATAAGGATAAAGACAAGAGGAATGGGGATAATTAGTAATAGTAATAAGAATAATAATAACAGTTATACTGCTAATAATAATAGTATTAAGGATAATAATAATAGTAACAAGAATAATAATAACAGTTGTAGCGATAATAATAATAGTATTAAGGATAATAATAATAGTAATAAGATTCATAGTATCAGTTATAGCGATAATAATAACAGTAGGAATGATAATAAGAGCAGTTATAGAGATAATAATAATAGTAATAAGGATAATAATAATAGTTATAAGGATAAAGATAAGAGTAATAGGTATAGTAACAATAGAATAATCATAATAATAACAGTTATAGCGATAAGAATAATAGCAATAACAATAATAATGACAGTTATAGCGATAATAATAATAGTAATAAGGATTAATAATCATAGTTATATGGATAAAAACAAGAGTAATACGGATAGTAACAATAGTAATAAGAATAATAATAACAGTTATACTGATAATAATAATAGTATTAAGGATAATAATAATAGTTATAAGGGGAAAGACAAGAGGAATAGGGATAATAATAATAGTAACAAGAATAATAATAATAGTATTAAGGGATAATACTAACAGTTATAGCGATAATAATAATAGTAATACGGATAAATACAAGGGTAATAGGGATAATAATAATAGTAATAAGATTAATAGTAACAGTTATAGCGTTAATAATAACAGTAGGAATGATAATAAGAGCAGTTAGAGAGATAATAATAATAGTAATAAGGATAACAATAATAGTTATAAGGATGAAGACAAGAGTAATAGGGATAGTAACAATAGAGTAAGCATAATAATAACAGTTATAGCGATAATAATATTAGTTATAAGGAGAAAGACAAGAGGAATAGGGATAATAAAAAATAGTAACAAGAATAATAATAACAGTTATAGCGATAATAATAATAGTATTAAGGATAAAGGCAAGAGTAATACGGACAGTAATAATCGTAACAAGAATAATAATAACCGTTATAGCGATAATAATAATAGTATTAAGGATAATAATAAGAGTTATAGAGAGAATAATAATAGTATTAAGGATAATAATAACAGTTATAGCGATAATAATAATAGTTATAAGGAGAAAGACACGAGGAATAGGGATAATAATAATAGTAACAAGAATAATAATAACAGTTATAGCGATAATAATAATAGTATTAAGGATAAAGGCAAGAGGAATAGGGATAATAATAATAGTAACAAGAATAATAATAACAGTTATAGCGATAATAATAATAGTATTAAGGATAATAATAACAGTTATAGCGATAATAATAATAGTAATAACAATAATAATAACAGTTATAGCGATAATAATAATAGTAATAAGGATTAATAATAATAGTTATATGGATAAAGACAAGAGCGATACGGATAGTAACAATAGTAATAAGAATAATAATAACAGTTATAGCGATAATAATAATAGTAACAAGAATAATAATAACAGTTATAGCGATAATAATAATAGTAATAAGGATAATAATAACAGTTATAGCGATAATAATAATAATAATAAGGATTAATAATAATAGTTATATGGATAAAGACAAGAGTAATACGGATAGCAACAATAGTAATAAGAACAATAATAACAGTTATAGTGATAATAATAATAATAATAAGGATAATAATAGTAGTTATAAGGAGAAAGACAAGAGCAATAGGGATAATAATAATAGTAACAAGAATAATAGTAACAGTTATATCGATAATAATAATAATAATAAGGATAATAATAGTAGTTATAAGGAGAAAGACAAGAGGAATAGGTATAATAATAATAGTAACAAGAATAATAATAACAGTTATAGCGATAATAATAATAGTACTAAGGATAAAGGCAAGAGTAAGACGGACAGTAATAATAGTAACAATAATAATAATAACAGTTATAGCGATAATAATAATAGTCATAAGGATAATGATAATAGTTATAAGGATAAAGACAAGAGTAATAGAGATAGTAACAATAGAATAAGCATAATAATAACAGTTATAGTGATAATAATAATAGTAATAAGGATAGTAATAACAGTTATAGCGATAATAATAATAATAATAAGGATAATAATAATAGTTATAAGGATAAATACAAGAGGAATAGGGATAATAGTAATAGTAATAAGAATAATAATAACAGTTATAGCGATAATAATAATAGTTATAATGATAAAGTCAAGAGTAATACGGATAGTAACAATAGAATAAACATAATAATAACAGTTATAGCGATAATAATAATAGTAATAAGGATAATAATAACAGTTATAGCGATAATAATAATAATAATAAGGATAATAATAATAGTTTTAAGGAGAAAGACAAGAGGAATAGGGATAATAATAATAGTAAGAAGAATAATAAGAACAGTTATAGCGATAATAATAATAATAATAAGTATAATAATAATAGTTATAAGGATAAAGACAAGAGGAATACGGATAATAGTAATAGTAATAAGAATATTAATAACAGTTATAGCGATAATAATAATAGTATTGAGGATAATAATAATAGTAATAAGGATAATAATAATAGTTATAAGGAGAAAGACAAGAATAATAGGGATAATAATAATAGTATTAAGCATAATGATAACAGTTATTAGCGATAATAATAATAGTTATAAGGATAAAGACAAGAGTAATACGGATAGCAACAATAGTAATAAGAATAATAATAACAGTTATAGCGATAATGATAATAATAATAAGGATAATAATAGTAGTTATAAGGAGAAAGACAAGAGGAATAGGGATAATAATAATAGTAACAAGAATAATATTAACAGTTATATCGATAATAATAATAATAATAATAAGCATAATGATAATAGTTATAAGGATAAAGTCAAGAGTAATACGGATAGTAACAATAGAATAAACATAATAATAACAGTTATAGCGATAATAATAATAGTAATAAGGATAATAATAACAGTTATAGCGATAATAATAATAATAATAAGGATAATAATAATAGTTTTAAGGAGAAAGACAAGAGGAATAGGGATAATAATAATAGTAAGAAGAATAATAAGAACAGTTATAGCGATAATAATAATAATAATAAGTATAATAATAATAGTTATAAGGAGAAAGACAAGAATAATAGGGATAATAATAATAGTATTAAGCATAATGATAACAGTTATTAGCGATAATAATAATAGTTATAAGGATAAAGACAAGAGGAATAGGGATAATAATAATAGTAACAAGAATAATAATAACAGTTATAGCGATAATAATAATAGTATTAGGGATAAAGGCAAGAGTAATAGGGATAATAATAATAGTAACAAGAATAATAATAACAGTTATAGCGATAATAATAATAGTAACAAGAATAATAATAACAGTTATAGCGATAATAATAATAATAATAAGGATAATAATAGTAGTTATAAGGAGAAAGACAAGAGGAATAGGTATAATAATAATAGTAACAAGAATAATAATAACAGTTATAGCGATAATAATAAAGGTAATAAGGATAATAATAATAGTTATAGCGATAATAATAATAGTACTAAGGATAAAGGCAAGAGTAAGACGGACAGTAATAATAGTAACAAGAATAACAATAACAGTTATAGCGATAATAATAATAGTATTAAGGATAATAATAACAGTTATATCGATAATAATAATAGTAATAACAATAATAATAACAGTTATAGCGATAATAATAATAGTAATAAGGATAATAATAATAGTTATAAGGATAAAGACAAGTGGTATAGGGATAATAGTAATAGTAATAAGAATAATAATAACAGTTATAGCGATAATAATAATAGAAATAAGGATAATAATAACAGTTATAGCGATAATAATAATAATAATAATAAGGATAATAATAATAGTTATAAGGATAAAGACAAGAGGAATAGGGATAATAGTAATAGTAATAAGAATAATAATAACAGTTATAGCGATAATAATAATAGTAATAAGGATAATAATAACAGTTATAGCGTTAATAATAACAGTAGGAATTATAATAAGAGCAGTTATAGAGATAATAATAATAGTAATAAGGATAACAATAATAGTTATAAGGATGAAGACAAGAGTAATAGGGATAGTAACAATAGAGTAAGCATAATAATAACAGTTATAGCGATAATAATATTAGTTATAAGGAGAAAGACAAGAGGAATAGGGATAATAATAATAGTAAGAAGAATAATAAGAACAGTTATAGCGATAATAATAATAATAATAAGGATAATAATAATAGTTATAAGGATGAAGACAAGAGGAATTGCGATAATAATAATAGTAACAAGAATAATAATAACAGTTAAAGCGATAATAATAATAATAATAAGGATAATAATAATAGATATAAGGATAATAATAATAGTTATAAGGAGAAAGACAAGAATAATAGGGATAATAATAATAGTATTAAGCATAATGATAACAGTTATTAGCGATAATAATAATAGTTATAAGGATAAAGACAAGAGTAATACGGATAGTAACAATAGTAATAAGAATAATAATAACAGTTATAGCGATAATAATACTAGTATTAAGGATAATAATAACAGTTATAGAAATAATAATAATAGTTATAAGGGGAAAGACAAGAGGAATAGGGATAATAATAATAGTAAATAGAATAATAATAACAGTTATAGCGATAATAATAATAGTAACAAGAATAATAATAACAGTTATAGCGATAATAATAATAATAATAAGGATAATAATAATAGTTATATGGATAAAGACAAGAGTAATACGGATAGCAACAATAGTAATAAGAATAATAATAACAGTTATAGCGATAATGATAATAATAATAAGGATAATAATAGTAGTTATAAGGAGAAAGACAAGAGGAATAGGGATAATAATAATAGTAACAAGAATGATATTAACAGTTATATCGATAATAATAATAATAATAATAAGCATAATGATAATACTTATAAGGATAAAGACAAGAGTAATAGAGATAGTAACAATAGAATAAGCATAATAATAACAGTTATAGCGATAATAATAATAGTAATAAGGATAATAATAACAGTTATAGCGATAATAATAATAATAATAAGGATAATAATAATAGTTATAAGGATAAAGACAAGAGGAATACGGATAATAGTAATAGTAATAAGAATAATAATAACAGTTATAGCGATAATAATAATAGTATTAAGGATAATAATAATAGTAATAACAATAATAATAACAGTTATAGCGATAATAATAATAGTAATAAGGATTAATAATAATAGTTATATGGATAAAGACAAGAGTAATGCGGATAGCAACAATAGTAATAAGAATAATAATAACAGTTATAGCGATAATAATAATAGTAACAAGAATAATAATAACAGTTATAGCGATAATAATAATAATAATAAGGATAATAATAATAGTTATAGCGATAATAATAATAGTTATAAGGATAAAGGCAAGAGTAATACGGATAGTAACAATAGAATAAGCATAATAATAACAGTTATAGCGATAATAATAATAGTTATAAGGATAAAGGCAAGAGTAATACGGATAGTAACAATAGTAATAAGAATAATAATAACAGTTATAGCGATAATAATACTAGTATTAAGGATAATAATAACAGTTATAGAAATAATAATAATAGTTATAAGGGGAAAGACAAGAGGAATAGGGATAATAATAATAGTAACAAGAATAATAATAACAGTTATAGCGATAATAATAATAGTATTAAGGATAAAGGCAAGAGTAATAGGGATAATAATAATAGTAACAAGAATAATAATAACAGTTATAGCGATAATAATAATAGTAACAAGAATAATAATAACAGTTATAGCGATAATAATAATAATAATAAGGATAATTATAATAGTTATAAGGAGAAAGAAAAGAGGAATCTGGATAATAATAATAGTAACAAGAATAATAATAACAGTTATAGCGATAATAATAATAGTATTAAGGATAATAATAACAGTTATAGCGATAATAATAATAGTTATAAGGAGAAAGACAAGAGGAATAGGGATAATAATAATAGTAACAAGAATAATAATAACAGTTTTAGCGATAATAATAATAGTATTAAGGATAAAGGCAAGAGTAATAGGGATAATAATAATAGTAACAAGAATAATAATAACAGTTATAGCGATAATAATAATAGTAACAAGAATAATAATAACAGTTATAGCGATAATAATAATAATAATAAGGATAATAATAACAGTTATAGCGATAATAATAATAATAATAAGGATAATAATAATAGTTATAAGGATAAATACAAGAGGAATAGGGATAATAGTAATAGTAATAAGAATAATAATAACAGTTATAGCGATAATAATAATGGTATTAAAGATAATAATAACAGTTATAGCGATAATAATAATAGTATTAAGGATAATAATAAGAGTTATAGCGATAATAATAATAGTTATAAGGACAAAGACAAGAGGAATAGGGATAATAATAGTAACAAGAATAATAATAACAGTTATAGCGATAATAATACTAGTATTAAGGATAATAATAACAGTTATAGCGATAATAATAATAGTTATAAGGAGAAAGACAAGAGGAATAGGGATAATAATAATAGTAACAAGAATAATAATAACAGTTATAGCGATAATAATAATAGTATTAAGGATAAAGGCAAGAGTAATAGGGATAATAATAATAGTAACAAGAATAATAATAACAGTTATAGCGATAATAATAATAGTAACAAGAATAATAATAACAGTTATAGAGATAATAATAATAATAATAAGGATAATAATAATAGTTATAGCGATAATAATAATAGTTATAAGGATAAAGGCAAGAGTAATACGGATAGTAACAATAGAATAAGCATAATAATAACAGTTATAGCGATAAATAATAATAGTAATAAGAATAATAATAACAGTTACAGCGATAATAATAATAGTATTAAGCATAATAATAACAGTTATAGCGATAATAATAATAATAAGGATAATTCTAATAGTTATAAGGAGAAAGAAAAGAAAAATCTGGATAATAATAATAGTAACAAGAATAATAATAACAGTTATAGCGATAATAATAATAGTATTAAGGATAATAATAACAGTTATAGCGATAATAATAATAGTTATAAGGAGAAAGACAAGAGGAATAGGGATAATAATAATAGTAACAAGAATAATAATAACAGTTATAGCGATAATAATAATAGTATTAAGGATAATAATAACAGTTATAGCGATAAGAATAATAGTAATAACAAGAATAATAACAGTTATAGCGATAATAATAATAGTAATAAGGATTAATAATAATAGTTATATCGATAAAGACAAGAGTAATACGGATAGCAACAATAGTAATAAGAATAATAATAACAGTTATAGCGATAATAATAATAGTAACAAGAATAATAATAACAGTTATAGCGATAATAATAATAGTATTAATGATAGTAATAACAGTTATAGCGATAATAATAATAGTTATAAGGATAAAGGCAAGAGTAATACGGATAGTAACAATAGAATAAGCATAATAATAACAGTTATAGCGATAATAATAATAGTAATAAGAATAATAATAACAGTTACAGCGATAATAATAATAGTATTAAGCATAATAATAACAGTTATAGCGATAATAATAATAGTATTAAGGATAAAGGCAAGAGTAATAGGGATAATAATAATAGTAACAAGAATAATAATAACAGTTATAGCGATAATAATAATAGTAACAAGAATAATAATAACAGTTATAGCGATAATAATAATAATAATAAGGATAATAATAATACCTATAAGGAGAAAGACAAGAGGAATAGGGATAATAATAATAGTAACAAGAATAATAGTAACAGTTATAGCGATAATAATAATAATAATAAGGATAATAATAATAGTTATAAGGAGAAAGACAAGAGGAATAGGGATAATATTAATAGTAACAAGAATAATATTAACAGTTATATCGATAATAATAATAATAATAATAAGCATAATGATAATAGTTATAAGGATAAAGACAAGAGTAATAGAGATAGTAACAATAGAATAAGCATAATAATAACAGTTATAGCGATAATAATAATAATAATAAGGATAATAATAATAGTTATAAGGATAAAGACAAGAGGAATACGGATAATAGTAATAGTAATAAGAATAATAATAACAGTTATAGCGATAATAATAATAGTATTAAGGATAATAATAATAGTAATAAGGATAATAATAATAGTAATAACAATAATAATAATAGTTATAAGGAGAAAGACAAGAGGAATAGGGATAATATTAATAGTAACAAGAATAATATTAACAGTTATATCGATAATAATAATAATAATAATAAGCATAATGATAATAGTTATAAGGATAAAGACAAGAGTAATAGAGATAGTAACAATAGAATAAGCATAATAATAACAGTTATAGCGATAATAATAATAATAATAAGGATAATAATAATAGTTATAAGGATAAAGACAAGAGGAATACGGATAATAGTAATAGTAATAAGAATAATAATAATAACAGTTATAGCGATAATAATAATAGTATTAAGGATAATAATAATAGTAATAAGGATAATAATAATAGTAATAACAATAATAATAACAGTTATAGCGATAATAATAATAGTAAGAAGGATAAAGGCAAGAGTAATACGGACAGTAATAATAGTAACAAGAATAATAATAACAGTTATAGCGATAATAATAATAGTATTAAGGATAATAATAACAGTTATAGCGATAATAATAATAGTATTAAGGATAATAATAACAGTTATAGCGATAATAATAATAGTAACAAGAATAATAATAACAGTTATAGCGATAATAATAATGGTATTAAAGATAATAATAACAGTTATAGCGATAATAATAATAGTATTAAGGATAATAATAAGAGTTATAGCGATAATAATAATAGTAATAAGGATTAATAATAATAGTTATATGGATAAAGACAAGAATAATGCGGATAGCAACAATAGTAATAAGAATAATAATAACAGTTATAGCGATAATAATAATAGTAACAAGAATAATAATAACAGTTATAGCGATAATAATAATAATAATAAGGATAATAATAATAGTTATGGCGATAATAATAATAGTTATAAGGATAAAGGCAAGAGTAATACGGATAGTAACAATAGAATAAGCATAATAATAACAGTTATAGCGATAATAATAATAGTAATAAGAATAATAATAACAGTTACAGCGATAATAATAATAGTATTAAGCATAATAATAACAGTTATAGCGATAATAATAATAATAATAAGGATAATTATAATAGATATAAGGAGAAAGAAACGAAAAATCTGGATAATAATAATAGTAACAAGAATAATAATAACAGTTATAGCGATAATAATAATAGTATTAAGGATAATAATAACAGTTATAGCGATAATAATAATAGTTATAAGGAGAAAGACAAGAGGAATAGGGATAATAATAATAGTAACAAGAATAATAATAACAGTTATAGCGATAATAATAATAGTATTAAGGATAATAATAACAGTTATAGCGATAAGAATAATAGTTATAAGGATAATGGGAAGAGTAATACGGATAGTAACAATAGAATAAGCATAATAATAACAGTTATAGCGATAATAATAATAGTAATAAGGATTAATAATAATAGTTATATCGATAAAGACAAGAGTAATACGGATAGCAACAATAGTAATAAGAATAATAATAACAGTTATAGCGATAATAATAATAGTAACAAGAATAATAATAACAGTTATAGCGATAATAATAATAGTTATTAGGATAAAGGCAAGAGTAATACGGATAGTAACAATAGAATAAGCATAATAATAACAGTTATAGCGATAATAATAATAGTAATAAGAATAATAATAACAGTTACAGCGATAATAATAATAGTATTAAGCATAATAATAACAGTTATAGCGATAATAATAATAGTATTAAGGATAAAGGCAAGAGTAATAGGGATAATAATAATAGTAACAAGAATAATAATAACAGTTATAGCGATAATAATAATAGTAACAAGAATAATAATAACAGTTATAGCGATAATAATAATAATAATAAGGATAATAATAATACCTATAAGGAGAAAGACAAGAGGAATAGGGATAATAATAATAGTAACAAGAATAATAGTAACAGTTATAGCGATAATAATAATAATAATAATAATAAGCATAATGATAATAGTTATAAGGATAAAGACAAGAGTAATAGAGATAGTAACAATAGAATAAGCATAATAATAACAGTTATAGCGATAATAATAATAGTAATAAGGATAATAATAACAGTTATAGCGATAATAATAATAGTATTAAGCATAATAATAACAGTTATAGCGATAATAATAATAATAATAAGGATAATTATAATAGTTATAAGGAGAAAGAAAAGAAGAATAGGGATAATAATAATAGTAACAAGAGTAATAATAACAGTTATAGCGATAATAATAATAGTATTAAGGATAATAATAACAGTTATAGCGATAATAATAATAGTTATAAGGAGAAAGACAAGAGGAATAGGGATAATAATAAAAGTAACTAGAATAATAATAACAGTTATAGCGATAATAATAATAGTAATAACAAGAATAATAACAGTTATAGCGATAATAATAATAGTAATAAGGATTAATAATAATAGTTATATGGATAAAGACAAGAGTAATACGGATAGCAACAATAGTAATAAGAATAATAATAACAGTTATAGCGATAATAATAATAATAATAAGGATAATAATAATAGTTATAAGGAGAAAGACAAGAGGAATAGGGATAATAATAATAGTAACAAGAATAATAGTAACAGTTATAGCGATAATAATAATAGTATTGAGGATAATAATAATAGTAATAAGGATAATAATAATAGTTATAAGGAGAAAGACAAGAATAATAGCGATAATAATAATAGTATTAAGGATAATAATAACAGTTATAGCGATAATAATAATAGTAATAAGGATAAAGACAAGGGTAGTAGGGATAATAATAATAGTAATAAGAATAATAATAACAGTTATTGCGATAATAATAACAGTAGGAATGATAATAAGAGCAGTTATAGAGATAATAATAATAGTAATAAGGATAATAATAATAGTAATAAGGATAAAGGCAAGAGTAATACGGACAGTAATAATAGTAACAAGAATAATAATAACAGTTATAGGGATAATAATAATAGTATTAAGCATAATAATAACAGTTATTAGCGATAATAATAATAGTTATAAGGATAAAGACAAGAGTAATACGGATAGTAACAATAGAATAAGAATATGTAGCGTACGAAAATAATGTAAAAGACGCGATCAAATAAAATAGAATGATTCGTGGAAAATCTGACATAAAATCTATTAGCAGACCCTTAGAAAAGTAGAGAGCGCGAGCGAAATATTATATAGCGTCGCGAAAATTCTAGAGAAACGAAAGATCTAGAATAATCGAATTGCATCGAAACGCGAAAGATTGTAGGCTGCTCAGCGGAGCCGGAGGCAAGGCGCGTTACGCGAAGCCGCGAGCCGCGAACCGGCGAACTTAGCGACGAAATGTTGATAGCGCGGCAGCGCGATAGCAACCGGCGAATATAAATTAGAGGCTCGCGACAGGAGCCGGCCTATTTGGCAGTCTGAGAGAGAGGACGAGGTAAGGACCATCGGCCGCTCTTAGACTAGCCTAGGGACTCCGGCAGGAGAGTTCGGCGATAATACCTGGACGCCTGCCTGGAGAAAGCTTTAGCTGGTTAGGGACTCCGGCAGGAGAGTTCGGCGATAATACCTGGACGCCTGCTCGGAGAATAGCTAGTAGGGTAACTCCGGCAGGAGAGTTCGGCGATAATACCTGGACGCCTGCCCGGAGAGTAGTTAGAAGGGAAACTCCAGCAGGAGAGTTCGGCGATAATACCTGGACGCCTGCTTGGAGTAAAATAGAACCTCCGGCGGGAGAGTACGGCGACAATTCCTGGACGCCCGCCTGGAGATGGTTAAAAGGTCCAAGACTCCGGCAGGAGAGTACGGCGAAACCTTCCTGGACGCCTGCCTGGAGAATAGGGGGAGAGTACGGGAGTTTGTTCCTGGACACTCGTCCGACATGGAGAGTTCGGTGAATATTCCTGGACGCCTGTCGGTCGAGAGAGGACAGAGCATCTCCTGGACGCCCCGAGTAAAGTACAGGAGAGTACGGGAGAATACTCCTGGTCGCCTGTTCGTTATGGAGAGTTCGGAGAAAACGCCTGGACGCCATTCGAACGGGAGAGAACAGAGTTACTCCTGGACGCCTGATTGATTAGAATCAAGTAGAACATATAGTCTTGCGATTTAGAAAGAGAGAGAAAGAGAGAGAGAGAGAGAGAAAAGAATTGTCCTTTGTACAAGATTCCTGTACCTCATCCTAACCTGTGCAATAAATCCTGTTTTCCAGATCTCCTTTATCCTTCAAACTCCAAAATCCTTAACCTGCTATTTTGCGAAAATTATGGCTACAAATAATAGTAACAGTTATAGCGATAATAATAATAGTAATAAGGAGAATAATAATAATAATAATAATAAGGATAATAATAATAGTTATAAGGATAAAGACAAGAGGAATAGGGATAATAGTAATAGTAATAACAATAATAATAACAGTTATAGCGATAATAATAATAGTATTAAGGATAAAGGCAAGAGTAATACGGACAGTAATAATAGTAACAAGAATAATAATAACAGTTATAGCGATAATAATAATAGTATTAAGGATAATAATAACAGTTATAGCGATAATAATAATAGTATTAAGGATAATAATAACAGTTATAGCGATAATAATAATAGTAACAAGAATAATAATAACAGTTATAGCGATAATAATAATAGTATTAAGGATAATAATAACAGTTATAGCGATAATAATAATAGTATTAAGGATAATAATAAGAGTTATAGCGATAATAATAATAGTTATAAGGACAAAGACAAGAGGAATAGGGATAATAATAGTAACAAGAATAATAATAACAGTTATAGCGATAATAATACTAGTATTAAGGATAATAATAACAGTTATAGCGATAATAATAATAATAATAAGGATAATAATAGTAGTTATAAGGAGAAAGACAAGAGGAATAGGGATAATAATAATAGTAACAAGAATAATATTAACAGTTATATCGATAATAATAATAATAATAATAAGCATAATGATAATAGTTACAAGGATAAAGACAAGAGTAATAGAGATAGTAACAATAGAATAAGCATAATAATAACAGTTATAGCGATAATAATAATAGTAATAAGGATAATAATAACAGTTATAGCGATAATAATAATAATAATAAGGATAATAATAATAGTTATAAGGATAAAGACAAGAGGAATACGGATAATAGTAATAGTAATAAGAATAATAATAACAGTTATAGCGATAATAATAATAGTATTAAGGATAATAATAATAGTAATAAGGATAATAATAATAGTAACAAAAATAATAATAACAGTTATAGCGATAATAATAATAATAATAAGGATAATAATAATAGTTATGGCGATAATAATAATAGTTATAAGGATAAAGGCAAGAGTAATACGGATAGTAACAATAGAATAAGCATAATAATAACAGTTATAGCGATAATAATAATAGTAATAAGAATAATAATAACAGTTACAGCGATAATAATAATAGTATTAAGCATAATAATAACAGTTATAGCGATAATAATAATAATAATAAGGATAATTATAATAGATATAAGGAGAAAGAAACGAAAAATCTGGATAATAATAATAGTAACAAGAATAATAATAACAGTTATAGCGATAATAATAATAGTATTAAGGATAATAATAACAGTTATAGCGATAATAATAATAGTTATAAGGAGAAAGACAAGAGGAATAGGGATAATAATAATAGTAACAAGAATAATAATAACAGTTATAGCGATAATAATAATAGTATTAAGGATAATAATAACAGTTATAGCGATAAGAATAATAGTTATAAGGATAATGGGAAGAGTAATACGGATAGTAACAATAGAATAAGCATAATAATAACAGTTATAGCGATAATAATAATAGTAATAAGGATTAATAATAATAGTTATATCGATAAAGACAAGAGTAATACGGATAGCAACAATAGTAATAAGAATAATAATCACAGTTATAGCGATAATAATAATAGTAACAAGAATAATAATAACAGTTATAGCGATAATAATAATAGTTATAAGGATAAAGGCAAGAGTAATACGGATAGTAACAATAGAATAAGCATAATAATAACAGTTATAGCGATAATAATAATAGTAATAAGAATAATAATAACAGTTACAGCGATAATAATAATAGTATTAAGCATAATAATAACAGTTATAGCGATAATAATAATAGTATTAAGGATAAAGGCAAGAGTAATAGGGATAATAATAATAGTAACAAGAATAATAATAACAGTTATAGCGATAATAATAATAGTAACAAGAATAATAATAACAGTTATAGCGATAATAATAATAATAATAAGGATAATAATAATACCTATAAGGAGAAAGACAAGAGGAATAGGGATAATAATAATAGTAACAAGAATAATAGTAACAGTTATAGCGATAATAATAATAATAATAATAATAAGCATAATGATAATAGTTATAAGGATAAAGACAAGAGTAATAGAGATAGTAACAATAGAATAAGCATAATAATAACAGTTATAGCGATAATAATAATAGTAATAAGGATAATAATAACAGTTATAGCGATAATAATAATAGTATTAAGCATAATAATAACAGTTATAGCGATAATAATAATAATAATAAGGATAATTATAATAGTTATAAGGAGAAAGAAAAGAAGAATAGGGATAATAATAATAGTTATAAGGAGAAAGACAAGAGGAATAGGGATAATAATAATAGTAACAAGAATAATAATAACAGTTATAGCGATAATAATAATAGTAATAACAAGAATAATAACAGTTATAGCGATAATAATAATAGTAATAAGGATTAATAATAATAGTTATATGGATAAAGACAAGAGTAATACGGATAGCAACAATAGTAATAAGAATAATAATAACAGTTATAGCGATAATAATAATAATAATAAGGATAATAATAATAGTTATAAGGAGAAAGACAAGAGGAATAGGGATAATAATAATAGTAACAAGAATAATAGTAACAGTTATAGCGATAATAATAATAGTATTGAGGATAATAATAATAGTAATAAGGATAATAATAATAGTTATAAGGAGAAAGACAAGAATAATAGGGATAATAATAATAGTAACAAGAATAATAATAACAGTTATAGCGATAATAATAATAGTACTAAGGATAAAGGCAAGAGTAATACGGACAGTAATAATAGTAACAAGAATAATAATAACAGTGATAGGGATAATAATAATAGTATTAATCATAATAATAACAGTTATTAGCGATAATAATAATAGTTATAAGGATAAAGACAAGAGTAATACGGATAGTAACAATAGTAATAAGAATAATAATAACAGTTATACTGATAATAATAATAGTATTAAGGATAATAATAACAGTTATAGAAATAATAATAATAGTTATAAGGGGAAAGACAAGAGGAATAGGGATAATAATAATAGTAACAAGAATAATAATAACAGTTATAGCGATAATAATAATAGTATTAAGGATAATAATAACAGTTATAGCGATAATAATAATAGTAATAAGGATAAAGACAAGGGTAGTAGGGATAATAATAATAGTAATAAGAATAATAATAACAGTTATTGCGATAATAATAACAGTAGGAATGATAATAAGAGCAGTTATAGAGATAATAATAATAGTAATAAGGATAATAATAATAGTAATAAGGATAAAGGCAAGAGTAATACGGACAGTAATAATAGTAACAAGAATAATAATAACAGTTATAGGGATAATAATAATAGTATTAATCATAATAATAACAGTTATTAGCGATAATAATAATAGTTATAAGGATAAAGACAAGAGTAATACGGATAGTAACAATAGTAATAAGAATAATAATAACAGTTATACTGATAATAATAATAGTATTAAGGATAATAATAACAGTTATAGAAATAATAATAATAGTTATAAGGGGAAAGACAAGAGGAATAGGGATAATAATAATAGTAACAAGAATAATAATAACAGTTATAGCGATAATAATAATAGTATTAAGGATAATAATAACAGTTATAGCGATAATAATAATAGTAATAAGGATAAAGACAAGGGTAGTAGGGATAATAATAATAGTAATAAGAATAATAATAACAGTTATTGCGATAATAATAACAGTAGGAATGATAATAAGAGCAGTTATAGAGATAATAATAATAGTAATAAGGATAATAATAATAGTAATAAGGATAAAGGCAAGAGTAATACGGACAGTAATAATAGTAACAAGAATAATAATAACAGTTATAGGGATAATAATAATAGTATTAAGCATAATAATAACAGTTATTAGCGATAATAATAATAGTTATAAGGATAAAGACAAGAGTAATACGGATAGTAACAATAGAATAAGAATATGTAGCGTACGAAAATAATGTAAAAGACGCGATCAAATAAAATAGAATGATTCGTGGAAAATCTGACATAAAATCTATTAGCAGACCCTTAGAAAAGTAGAGAGCGCGAGCGAAATATTATATAGCGTCGCGAAAATTCTAGAGAAACGAAAGATCTAGAATAATCGAATTGCATCGAAACGCGAAAGATTGTAGGCTGCTCAGCGGAGCCGGAGGCAAGGCGCGTTACGCGAAGCCGCGAGCCGCGAACCGGCGAACTTAGCGACGAAATGTTGATAGCGCGGCAGCGCGATAGCAACCGGCGAATATAAATTAGAGGCTCGCGACAGGAGCCGGCCTATTTGGCAGTCTGAGAGAGAGGACGAGGTAAGGACCATCGGCCGCTCTTAGACTAGCCTAGGGACTCCGGCAGGAGAGTTCGGCGATAATACCTGGACGCCTGCCTGGAGAAAGCTTTAGCTGGTTAGGGACTCCGGCAGGAGAGTTCGGCGATAATACCTGGACGCCTGCTCGGAGAATAGCTAGTAGGGTAACTCCGGCAGGAGAGTTCGGCGATAATACCTGGACGCCTGCCCGGAGAGTAGTTAGAAGGGAAACTCCAGCAGGAGAGTTCGGCGATAATACCTGGACGCCTGCTTGGAGTAAAATAGAACCTCCGGCGGGAGAGTACGGCGACAATTCCTGGACGCCCGCCTGGAGATGGTTAAAAGGTCCAAGACTCCGGCAGGAGAGTACGGCGAAACCTTCCTGGACGCCTGCCTGGAGAATAGGGGGAGAGTACGGGAGTTTGTTCCTGGACACTCGTCCGACATGGAGAGTTCGGTGAATATTCCTGGACGCCTGTCGGTCGAGAGAGGACAGAGCATCTCCTGGACGCCCCGAGTAAAGTACAGGAGAGTACGGGAGAATACTCCTGGTCGCCTGTTCGTTATGGAGAGTTCGGAGAAAACGCCTGGACGCCATTCGAACGGGAGAGAACAGAGTTACTCCTGGACGCCTGATTGATTAGAATCAAGTAGAACATATAGTCTTGCGATTTAGAAAGAGAGAGAAAGAGAGAGAGAGAGAGAGAAAAGAATTGTCCTTTGTACAAGATTCCTGTACCTCATCCTAACCTGTGCAATAAATCCTGTTTTCCAGATCTCCTTTATCCTTCAAACTCCAAAATCCTTAACCTGCTATTTTGCGAAAATTATGGCTACAAATAATAGTAACAGTTATAGCGATAATAATAATAGTAATAAGGAGAATAATAATAATAATAATAATAAGGATAATAATAATAGTTATAAGGATAAAGACAAGAGGAATAGGGATAATAGTAATAGTAATAACAATAATAATAACAGTTATAGCGATAATAATAATAGTATTAAGGATAAAGGCAAGAGGAATAGGGATAATAATAATAGTAACAAGAATAATAATAACAGTTATAGCGATAATAATAATAGTATTAAGGATAATAATAACAGTTATAGCGATAATAATAATAGTAATAACAATAATAATAACAGTTATAGCGATAATAATAATAGTAATAAGGAGAATAATAATAATAATAATAATAAGGATAATAATAATAGTTATAAGGATAAAGACAAGAGGAATAGGGATAATAGTAATAGTAATAACAATAATAATAACAGTTATAGCGATAATAATAATAGTATTAAGGATAAAGGCAAGAGTAATACGGACAGTAATAATAGTAACAAGAATAATAATAACAGTTATAGCGATAATAATAATAGTATTAAGGATAATAATAACAGTTATAGCGATAATAATAATAGTATTAAGGATAATAATAACAGTTATAGCGATAATAATAATAGTAACAAGAATAATAATAACAGTTATAGCGATAATAATAATAGTATTAAGGATAATAATAACAGTTATAGCGATAATAATAATAGTATTAAGGATAATAATAAGAGTTATAGCGATAATAATAATAGTTATAAGGACAAAGACAAGAGGAATAGGGATAATAATAGTAACAAGAATAATAATAACAGTTATAGCGATAATAATACTAGTATTAAGGATAATAATAACAGTTATAGCGATAATAATAATAATAATAAGGATAATAATAGTAGTTATAAGGAGAAAGACAAGAGGAATAGGGATAATAATAATAGTAACAAGAATAATATTAACAGTTATATCGATAATAATAATAATAATAATAAGCATAATGATAATAGTTACAAGGATAAAGACAAGAGTAATAGAGATAGTAACAATAGAATAAGCATAATAATAACAGTTATAGCGATAATAATAATAGTAATAAGGATAATAATAACAGTTATAGCGATAATAATAATAATAATAAGGATAATAATAATAGTTATAAGGATAAAGACAAGAGGAATACGGATAATAGTAATAGTAATAAGAATAATAATAACAGTTATAGCGATAATAATAATAGTATTAAGGATAATAATAATAGTAATAAGGATAATAATAATAGTAATAACAATAATAATAACAGTTATAGCGATAATAATAATAGTAATAAGGATTAATAATAATAGTTATATGGATAAAGACAAGAGTAATGCGGATAGCAACAATAGAATAAGCATAATAATAACAGTTATAGCGATAATAATAATAATAATAAGAATAATAATAACAGTTACAGCGATAATAATAATAGTATTAAGCATAATAATAATAATAATGAGGATAATTATAATAGTTATAAGGAGAAAGAAAAGAAAAATCTGGATAATAATAATAGTAACAAGAATAATAATAACAGTTATAGCGATAATAATAATAGTATTAAGGATAAAGGCAAGAGGAATAGGGATAATAATAATAGTAACAAGAATAATAATAACAGTTATAGCGATAATAATAATAGTAACAAGAATAATAATAACAGTTATAGCGATAATAATAATAGTAATAAGGATAATAATAACAGTTATAGCGATAATAATAATAATAATAAGGATTAATAATAATAGTTATATGGGTAAAGACAAGAGTAATACGGAAAGCAACAATAGTAATAAGAATAATAATAACAGTTATAGCGATAATAATAATAATAATAAGGATAATAATAACAGTTATTAGCGATAATAATAATAGTTATAAGGATAAAGACAAGAGTAATACGGATAGTAACAATAGTAATAAGAATAATAATAACAGTTATAGCGATAATAATAATAGTAATAACAAGAATAATAACAGTTATAGCGATAATAATAATAGTAATAAGGATTAATAATAATAGTTATATGGATAAAGACAAGAGTAATACGGATAGCAACAACAGTAATACGAATAATAATAACAGTTATAGCGATAACAATAATAATAATAAGGATAATAATAATAATTATAAGGAGAAAGACAAGAGGAATAGGGATAATAATAATAGTAACAAGAATAATAGTAACAGTTATAGCGATAATAATAATAATAATAAGGATAATAATAATAGTTATAAGGAGAAAGACAAGAGGAATAGGGATAATAATAATAGTAACAAGAATAATAATAACAGTTATAGCGATTATAATAATAGTATTAAGGATAATAATGACAGTTATAGCGATAATAATAATAGTTATAAGGAGAAAGACAAGAGGAATAGGGATAATAATAATAGTAACAAGAATAATAATAACAGTTATAGCGATAATAATAATAGTATTAAGGATAAAGGCAAGAGGAATAGGGATAATAATAATAGTAACAAGAATAATAATAACAGTTATAGCGATAATAATAATAGTATTAAGGATAATAATAACAGTTATAGCGATAATAATAATAGTAATAACAATAATAATAACAGTTATAGCGATAATAATAATAGTAATAAGGATTAATAATAATAGTTTAATGGATAAAGACAAGAGCGATACGGATAGTAATAATAGTAATAAGAATAATAATAACAGTTATAGCGATAATAATAATAGTAACAAGAATAATAATAACAGTTATAGCGATAATAATAATAGTAATAAGGATAATAATAACAGTTATAGCGATAATAATAATAATAATAAGGATTAATAATAATAGTTATATGGGTAAAGACAAGAGTAATACGGATAGCAACAATAGTAATAAGAATAATAATAACAGTTATAGCGATAATAATAATAATAATAAGGATAATAATAACAGTTATTAGCGATAATAATAATAGTAATAACAATAATAATAACAGTTATAGCGATAATAATAATAGTATTAAGGATAATAATAACAGTTATAGCGATAATAATAATAATTATAAGGAGAAAGACAAGAGGAATAGGGATAATAATAATAGCAACAAGAATAATAGTAACAGTTATAGCGATAATAATAATAGTAATAAGGATAATAATAACAGTTATAGCGATAATAATAATAGTATTGGGGATAATAATAATAGTAATATGGATAATAATAATAGTTATAAGGAGAAAGACAAGAATAATAGGGATAATAATAATAGTAACAAGAATAATAATAACAGTTATAGCGATAATAATAATAGTACTAAGGATAAAGGCAAGAGTAATACGGACAGTAATAATAGTAACAAGAATAATAATAACAGTTATAGGGATAATAATAATAGTATTAAGCATAATAATAACAGTTATTAGCGATAATAATAATAGTTATAAGGATAAAGACAAGAGTAATACGGATAGTAACAATAGTAATAAGAATAATAATAACAGTTATACTGATAATAATAATAGTATTAAGGATAATAATAACAGTTATAGAAATAATAATAATAGTTATAAGGGGAAAGACAAGAGGAATAGGGATAATAATAATAGTAACAAGAATAATAATAACAGTTATAGCGATAATAATAATAGTATTAAGGATAATAATAACAGTTATAGCGATAATAATAATAGTAATAAGGATAAAGACAAGGGTAGTAGGGATAATAATAATAGTAATATGAATAATAATAACAGTTATTGCGATAATAATAACAGTAGGAATGATAATAAGAGCAGTTATAGAGATAATAATAATAGTAATAAGGATAATAATAATAGTTATAAGGATAAAGGCAAGAGTAAGACGGACAGTAATAATAGTAACAAGAATAATAATAACAGTTATAGCGATAATAATAATAGTAATAACAAGAATAATAACAGTTATAGCGATAATAATAATAGTAATAAGGATTAATCATAATAGTTATATGGATAAAGACAAGAGTAATACGGATAGCAACAATAGTAATAAGAATAATAATAACAGTTATAGCGATAATAATAATAATAATAAGGATAATAATAATAATTATAAGGAGAAAGACAAGAGGAATAGGGATAATAATAATAGCAACAAGAATAATAATAACAGTTGTAGCGATAATAATAATAGTCATAAGGATAATGATAATAGTTATAAGGATAAAGACAAGAGTAATAGAGATAGTAACAATAGAATAAGCATAATAATAACAGTTATAGCGATAATAATAATAGTAATAAGGATAATAATAACAGTTATAGCGATAATAATAATAATAATAAGGATAATAATACTAGTTAAAAGGATAAATACAAGAGGAATAGGGATAATAGTAAAAGTAATAAGAATAATAATAACAGTTATAGCGATAATAATAATAGTAATAAGGATTAATAATAATAGTTATATGGATAAAGACAAGAGTAATACGGATAGTAATAACAGTTATAGCGATAATAATAATAATAATAAGGATAATAATAATACTTATAAGGAGAAAGACAAGAGGAATATGGATAATAATAATAGCAACAAGAATAATAGTAACAGTTATAGCGATAATAATAATAATAATAAGGATAATAATAATAGTTATAAGGATAAATACAAGAGGAATAGGGATAATAGTAATAGTAATAAGAATAATAATAACAGTTATAGCGATAATAATAATAGTTATAAGGAGAGAGACAAGAGTAATACGGATAGTAACAATAGAATAAGCATAATAATAACAGTTATAGCGATAATAATAATAGTAATAACAATAATAATAACAGATATAGCGATAATAATAATAGTAATAAGAATAATAATAACAGTTATAGCGATAATAATAATAGTATTGGGGATAATAATAATAGTAATATGGATAATAATAATAGTTATAAGGAGAAAGACAAGAATAATAGGGATAATAATAATAGTAACAAGAATAATAATAACAGTTATAGCGATAATAATAATAGTACTAAGGATAAAGGCAAGAGTAATACGGACAGTAATAATAGTAACAAGAATAATAATAACAGTTATAGGGATAATAATAATAGTATTAAGCATAATAATAACAGTTATTAGCGATAATAATAATAGTTATAAGGATAAAGACAAGAGTAATACGGATAGTAACAATAGTAATAAGAATAATAATAACAGTTATACTGATAATAATAATAGTATTAAGGATAATAATAACAGTTATAGAAATAATAATAATAGTTATAAGGGGAAAGACAAGAGGAATAGGGATAATAATAATAGTAACAAGAATAATAATAACAGTTATAGCGATAATAATAATAGTATTAAGGATAATAATAACAGTTATAGCGATAATAATAATAGTAATAAGGATAAAGACAAGGGTAGTAGGGATAATAATAATAGTAATATGAATAATAATAACAGTTATTGCGATAATAATAACAGTAGGAATGATAATAAGAGCAGTTATAGAGATAATAATAATAGTAATAAGGATAATAATAATAGTTATAAGGATAAAGGCAAGAGTAAGACGGACAGTAATAATAGTAACAAGAATAATAATAACAGTTATAGCGATAATAATAATAGTAATAACAAGAATAATAACAGTTATAGCGATAATAATAATAGTAATAAGGATTAATCATAATAGTTATATGGATAAAGACAAGAGTAATACGGATAGCAACAATAGTAATAAGAATAATAATAACAGTTATAGCGATAATAATAATAATAATAAGGATAATAATAATAATTATAAGGAGAAAGACAAGAGGAATAGGGATAATAATAATAGCAACAAGAATAATAATAACAGTTGTAGCGATAATAATAATAGTCATAAGGATAATGATAATAGTTATAAGGATAAAGACAAGAGTAATAGAGATAGTAACAATAGAATAAGCATAATAATAACAGTTATAGCGATAATAATAATAGTAATAAGGATAATAATAACAGTTATAGCGATAATAATAATAATAATAAGGATAATAATACTAGTTAAAAGGATAAATACAAGAGGAATAGGGATAATAGTAAAAGTAATAAGAATAATAATAACAGTTATAGCGATAATAATAATAGTAATAAGGATTAATAATAATAGTTATATGGATAAAGACAAGAGTAATACGGATAGCAACAATAGTAATAAGAATAATAATAACTGTTATAGCGATAATAATAATAGTAACAAGAATAATAATAACAGTTATAGCGATAATAATAATAATAATAAGGATAATAATAATACTTATAAGGAGAAAGACAAGAGGAATATGGATAATAATAATAGCAACAAGAATAATAGTAACAGTTATAGCGATAATAATAATAATAATAAGGATAATAATAATAGTTATAAGGATAAATACAAGAGGAATAGGGATAATAGTAATAGTAATAAGAATAATAATAACAGTTATAGCGATAATAATAATAGTTATAAGGAGAGAGACAAGAGTAATACGGATAGTAACAATAGAATAAGCATAATAATAACAGTTATAGCGATAATAATAATAGTAATAACAATAATAATAACAGATATAGCGATAATAATAATAGTAATAAGAATAATAATAACAGTTACAGCGATAATAATAATAGTATTAAGCATAATAATAACAGTTATAGTGATAATAATAATAATAATAAGGATAATTATAATAGTTATAAGGAGAAAGAAAAGAGGAATAGGGATAATAATAATAGTAACAAGAATAATAATAACAGTTATAGCGATAATAATAATAGTATTAAGGATAATAATAACAGTTATAGCGATAATAATAATAGTTATAAGGAGAAAGACAAGAGGAATAGGGATAATAATAATAGTAACAAGAATAATAATAACAGTTATAGCGATAATAATAATAGTATTAAGGATAATAATAACAGTTATAGCGATAATAATAATAGTTATAAGGATAAAGGGAAGAGTAATACGGATAGTAACAATAGAGTAAGCATAATAATAACAGTTATAGCGATAATAATAATAGTAATAACAAGAATAATAACAGTTATAGCGATAATAATAATAGTAATAAGGATTAATAATAATAGTTATATGGATAAAGACAAGAGTAATACGGATAGCAACAATAGTAATACGAATAATAATAACAACAGTTATAGCGATAATAATAATAGTAACAAGAATAATAATAACAGTTATAGCGATAATAATAATAGTATTAAGGATAGTAATAACAGTTATAGCGATAATAACAATAGTACTAAGAATAATAATAACAGTTACAGCGATAATAATAATAGTATTAAGGATAATAATAACAGTTATAGCGATAATAATAATAGTAATAAGGATTAATAATAATAGTTATATGGATAAAGAACAGAGTAATACGGATAGCAACAATAGTAATAAGAATAATAATAACAGTTATAGCGATAATAATAATAATAATAAGGATAATAATAATAATTATAAGGAGAAAGACAAGAGGAATAGGGATAATAATAATAGCAACAAGAATAATAGTAACAGTTATAGCGATAATAATAATAATAATAAGGATAATGATAATAGTTATAAGGATAAAGACAAGAGTAATAGAGATAGTAACAATAGAATAAGCATAATAATAACAGTTATAGCGATAATAATAATAGTAATAAGGATAATAATAACAGTTATAGCGATAATAATAATAATAATAAGGATAATAATAATAGTTATAAGGATAAAGACAAGAGGAATACGGATAATAGTAATAGTAATAAGAATAATAATAACAGTTATAGCGATAATAATAATAGTAATAAGGATAATAATAATAGTAATAACAATAATAATAACAGTTATAGCGATAATAATAATAGTATTAAGGATAAAGGCAAGAGTAATAGGGATAATAATAATAGTAACAAGAATAATAATAACAGTTATAGCGATAATAATAATAGTAACAAGAATAATAATAACAGTTATAGCGATAATAATAATAATAATAAGGATAATAATAATACCTATAAGGAGAAAGACAAGAGGAATAGGGATAATAATAATAGTAACAAGAATAATAGTAACAGTTATAGCGATAATAATAATAATAATAATAATAAGCATAATGATAATAGTTATAAGGATAAAGACAAGAGTAATAGAGATAGTAACAATAGAATAAGCATAATAATAACAGTTATAGCGATAATAATAATAGTAATAAGGATAATAATAACAGTTATAGCGATAATAATAATAGTATTAAGCATAATAATAACAGTTATAGCGATAATAATAATAATAATAAGGATAATTATAATAGTTATAAGGAGAAAGAAAAGAAGAATAGGGATAATAATAATAGTTATAAGGAGAAAGACAAGAGGAATAGGGATAATAATAATAGTAACAAGAATAATAATAACAGTTATAGCGATAATAATAATAGTAATAACAAGAATAATAACAGTTATAGCGATAATAATAATAGTAATAAGGATTAATAATAATAGTTATATGGATAAAGACAAGAGTAATACGGATAGCAACAATAGTAATAAGAATAATAATAACAGTTATAGCGATAATAATAATAATAATAAGGATAATAATAATAGTTATAAGGAGAAAGACAAGAGGAATAGGGATAATAATAATAGTAACAAGAATAATAGTAACAGTTATAGCGATAATAATAATAGTATTGAGGATAATAATAATAGTAATAAGGATAATAATAATAGTTATAAGGAGAAAGACAAGAATAATAGGGATAATAATAATAGTAACAAGAATAATAATAACAGTTATAGCGATAATAATAATAGTACTAAGGATAAAGGCAAGAGTAATACGGACAGTAATAATAGTAACAAGAATAATAATAACAGTGATAGGGATAATAATAATAGTATTAATCATAATAATAACAGTTATTAGCGATAATAATAATAGTTATAAGGATAAAGACAAGAGTAATACGGATAGTAACAATAGTAATAAGAATAATAATAACAGTTATACTGATAATAATAATAGTATTAAGGATAATAATAACAGTTATAGAAATAATAATAATAGTTATAAGGGGAAAGACAAGAGGAATAGGGATAATAATAATAGTAACAAGAATAATAATAACAGTTATAGCGATAATAATAATAGTATTAAGGATAATAATAACAGTTATAGCGATAATAATAATAGTAATAAGGATAAAGACAAGGGTAGTAGGGATAATAATAATAGTAATAAGAATAATAATAACAGTTATTGCGATAATAATAACAGTAGGAATGATAATAAGAGCAGTTATAGAGATAATAATAATAGTAATAAGGATAATAATAATAGTAATAAGGATAAAGGCAAGAGTAATACGGACAGTAATAATAGTAACAAGAATAATAATAACAGTTATAGGGATAATAATAATAGTATTAAGCATAATAATAACAGTTATTAGCGATAATAATAATAGTTATAAGGATAAAGACAAGAGTAATACGGATAGTAACAATAGAATAAGAATATGTAGCGTACGAAAATAATGTAAAAGACGCGATCAAATAAAATAGAATGATTCGTGGAAAATCTGACATAAAATCTATTAGCAGACCCTTAGAAAAGTAGAGAGCGCGAGCGAAATATTATATAGCGTCGCGAAAATTCTAGAGAAACGAAAGATCTAGAATAATCGAATTGCATCGAAACGCGAAAGATTGTAGGCTGCTCAGCGGAGCCGGAGGCAAGGCGCGTTACGCGAAGCCGCGAGCCGCGAACCGGCGAACTTAGCGACGAAATGTTGATAGCGCGGCAGCGCGATAGCAACCGGCGAATATAAATTAGAGGCTCGCGACAGGAGCCGGCCTATTTGGCAGTCTGAGAGAGAGGACGAGGTAAGGACCATCGGCCGCTCTTAGACTAGCCTAGGGACTCCGGCAGGAGAGTTCGGCGATAATACCTGGACGCCTGCCTGGAGAAAGCTTTAGCTGGTTAGGGACTCCGGCAGGAGAGTTCGGCGATAATACCTGGACGCCTGCTCGGAGAATAGCTAGTAGGGTAACTCCGGCAGGAGAGTTCGGCGATAATACCTGGACGCCTGCCCGGAGAGTAGTTAGAAGGGAAACTCCAGCAGGAGAGTTCGGCGATAATACCTGGACGCCTGCTTGGAGTAAAATAGAACCTCCGGCGGGAGAGTACGGCGACAATTCCTGGACGCCCGCCTGGAGATGGTTAAAAGGTCCAAGACTCCGGCAGGAGAGTACGGCGAAACCTTCCTGGACGCCTGCCTGGAGAATAGGGGGAGAGTACGGGAGTTTGTTCCTGGACACTCGTCCGACATGGAGAGTTCGGTGAATATTCCTGGACGCCTGTCGGTCGAGAGAGGACAGAGCATCTCCTGGACGCCCCGAGTAAAGTACAGGAGAGTACGGGAGAATACTCCTGGTCGCCTGTTCGTTATGGAGAGTTCGGAGAAAACGCCTGGACGCCATTCGAACGGGAGAGAACAGAGTTACTCCTGGACGCCTGATTGATTAGAATCAAGTAGAACATATAGTCTTGCGATTTAGAAAGAGAGAGAAAGAGAGAGAGAGAGAGAGAAAAGAATTGTCCTTTGTACAAGATTCCTGTACCTCATCCTAACCTGTGCAATAAATCCTGTTTTCCAGATCTCCTTTATCCTTCAAACTCCAAAATCCTTAACCTGCTATTTTGCGAAAATTATGGCTACAAATAATAGTAACAGTTATAGCGATAATAATAATAGTAATAAGGAGAATAATAATAATAATAATAATAAGGATAATAATAATAGTTATAGCGATAATAATAATAGTATTAAGGATAATATTAACAGTTTATAGCGATAATAATAATAGTATTAAGGATAATAATAACAGTTATAGCGATAATAATAATAGTAACAAGAATAATAATAACAGTTATAGCGATAATAATAATAGTATTAAGGATAATAATAACAGTTATAGCGATAATAATAATAGTATTAAGGATAATAATAAGAGTTATAGCGATAATAATAATAGTTATAAGGACAAAGACAAGAGGAATAGGGATAATAATAGTAACAAGAATAATAATAACAGTTATAGCGATAATAATACTAGTACTAAGGATAATAATAACAGTTATAGCGATAATAATAATAATAATAAGGATAATAATAGTAGTTATAAGGAGAAAGACAAGAGGAATAGGGATAATAATAATAGTAACAAGAATAATATTAACAGTTATATCGATAATAATAATAATAATAATAAGCATAATGATAATAGTTACAAGGATAAAGACAAGAGTAATAGAGATAGTAACAATAGAATAAGCATAATAATAACAGTTATAGCGATAATAATAATAGTAATAAGGATAATAATAACAGTTATAGCGATAATAATAATAATAATAAGGATAATAATAATAGTTATAAGGATAAAGACAAGAGGAATACGGATAATAGTAATAGTAATAAGAATAATAATAACAGTTATAGCGATAATAATAATAGTATTAAGGATAATAATAATAGTAATAAGGATAATAATAATAGTAATAACAATAATAATAACAGTTATAGCGATAATAATAATAGTAATAAGGATTAATAATAATAGTTATATGGATAAAGACAAGAGTAATGCGGATAGCAAACAATAGATAAGCATAATAATAACAGTTATAGCGATAATAATAATAATAATAAGAATAATAATAACAGTTCAGCGATAATAATAATAGTATTAAGCATAATAATAATAATAATGAGGATAATTATAATAGTTATAAGGAGAAAGAAAAGAAAAATCTGGATAATAATAATAGTAACAAGAATAATAATAACAGTTATAGCGATAATAATAATAGTATTAAGGATAAAGGCAAGAGGAATAGGGATAATAATAATAGTAACAAGAATAATAATAACAGTTATAGCGATAATAATAATAGTAACAAGAATAATAATAACAGTTATAGCGATAATAACAATAGTAATAAGGATAATAATAACAGTTATAGCGATAATAATAATAATAATAAGGATTAATAATAATAGTTATATGGGTAAAGACAAGAGTAATACGGAAAGCAACAATAGTAATAAGAATAATAATAACAGTTATAGCGATAATAATAATAATAATAAGGATAATAATAACAGTTATTAGCGATAATAATAATAGTTATAAGGATAAAGACAAGAGTAATACGGATAGTAACAATAGTAATAAGAATAATAATAACAGTTATAGCGATAATAATAATAGTAATAACAAGAATAATAACAGTTATAGCGATAATAATAATAGTAATAAGGATTAATAATAATAGTTATATGGATAAAGACAAGAGTAATACGGATAGCAACAACAGTAATACGAATAATAATAACAGTTATAGCGATAACAATAATAATAATAAGGATAATAATAATAATTATAAGGAGAAAGACAAGAGGAATAGGGATAATAATAATAGTAACAAGAATAATAGTAACAGTTATAGCGATAATAATAATAATAATAAGGATAATAATAATAGTTATAAGGAGAAAGACAAGAGGAATAGGGATAATAATAATAGTAACAAGAATAATAATAACAGTTATAGCGATTATAATAATAGTATTAAGGATAATAATGACAGTTATAGCGATAATAATAATAGTTATAAGGAGAAAGACAAGAGGAATAGGGATAATAATAATAGTAACAAGAATAATAATAACAGTTATAGCGATAATAATAATAGTATTAAGGATAAAGGCAAGAGGAATAGGGATAATAATAATAGTAACAAGAATAATAATAACAGTTATAGCGATAATAATAATAGTATTAAGGATAATAATAACAGTTATAGCGATAATAATAATAGTAATAACAATAATAATAACAGTTATAGCGATAATAATAATAGTAATAAGGATTAATAATAATAGTTTAATGGATAAAGACAAGAGCGATACGGATAGTAATAATAGTAATAAGAATAATAATAACAGTTATAGCGATAATAATAATAGTAACAAGAATAATAATAACAGTTATAGCGATAATAATAATAGTAATAAGGATAATAATAACAGTTATAGCGATAATAATAATAATAATAAGGATTAATAATAATAGTTATATGGGTAAAGACAAGAGTAATACGGATAGCAACAATAGTAATAAGAATAATAATAACAGTTATAGCGATAATAATAATAATAATAAGGATAATAATAATAATTATAAGGAGAAAGACAAGAGGAATAGGGATAATAATAATAGTAACAAGAATAATAGTAACAGTTATAGCGATAATAATAATAATAATAAGGATAATAATAATAGTTATAAGGAGAAAGACAAGAGGAATAGGGATAATAATAATAGTAACAAGAATAATAATAACAGTTATAGCGATTATAATAATAGTATTAAGGATAATAATGACAGTTATAGCGATAATAATAATAGTTATAAGGAGAAAGACAAGAGGAATAGGGATAATAATAATAGTAACAAGAATAATAATAACAGTTATAGCGATAATAATAATAGTATTAAGGATAAAGGCAAGAGGAATAGGGATAATAATAATAGTAACAAGAATAATAATAACAGTTATAGCGATAATAATAATAGTATTAAGGATAATAATAACAGTTATAGCGATAATAATAATAGTAATAACAATAATAATAACAGTTATAGCGATAATAATAATAGTAATAAGGATTAATAATAATAGTTTAATGGATAAAGACAAGAGCGATACGGATAGTAATAATAGTAATAAGAATAATAATAACAGTTATAGCGATAATAATAATAGTAACAAGAATAATAATAACAGTTATAGCGATAATAATAATAATAGTAATAAGGATAATAATAACAGTTATAGCGATAATAATAATAATAATAAGGATTAATAATAATAGTTATATGGGTAAAGACAAGAGTAATACGGATAGCAACAATAGTAATAAGAATAATAATAACAGTTATAGCGATAATAATAATAATAATAAGGATAATAATAATAATTATAAGGAGAAAGACAAGAGGAATAGGGATAATAATAATAGTAACAAGAATAATAGTAACAGTTATAGCGATAATAATAATAATAATAAGGATAATAATAATAGTTATAAGGAGAAAGACAAGAGGAATAGGGATAATAATAATAGTAACAAGAATAATAATAACAGTTATAGCGATTATAATAATAGTATTAAGGATAATAATGACAGTTATAGCGATAATAATAATAGTTATAAGGAGAAAGACAAGAGGAATAGGGATAATAATAATAGTAACAAGAATAATAATAACAGTTATAGCGATAATAATAATAGTATTAAGGATAAAGGCAAGAGGAATAGGGATAATAATAATAGTAACAAGAATAATAATAACAGTTATAGCGATAATAATAATAGTATTAAGGATAATAATAACAGTTATAGCGATAATAATAATAGTAATAACAATAATAATAACAGTTATAGCGATAATAATAATAGTAATAAGGATTAATAATAATAGTTTAATGGATAAAGACAAGAGCGATACGGATAGTAATAATAGTAATAAGAATAATAATAACAGTTATAGCGATAATAATAATAGTAACAAGAATAATAATAACAGTTATAGCGATAATAATAATAATAATAAGGATAATAATAATAATTATAAGGAGAAAGACAAGAGGAATAGGGATAATAATAATAGTAACAAGAATAATAGTAACAGTTATAGCGATAATAATAATAATAATAAGGATAATAATAATAGTTATAAGGAGAAAGACAAGAGGAATAGGGATAATAATAATAGTAACAAGAATAATAATAACAGTTATAGCGATTATAATAATAGTATTAAGGATAATAATGACAGTTATAGCGATAATAATAATAGTTATAAGGAGAAAGACAAGAGGAATAGGGATAATAATAATAGTAACAAGAATAATAATAACAGTTATAGCGATAATAATAATAGTATTAAGGATAAAGGCAAGAGGAATAGGGATAATAATAATAGTAACAAGAATAATAATAACAGTTATAGCGATAATAATAATAGTATTAAGGATAATAATAACAGTTATAGCGATAATAATAATAGTAATAACAATAATAATAACAGTTATAGCGATAATAATAATAGTAATAAGGATTAATAATAATAGTTTAATGGATAAAGACAAGAGCGATACGGATAGTAATAATAGTAATAAGAATAATAATAACAGTTATAGCGATAATAATAATAGTAACAAGAATAATAATAACAGTTATAGCGATAATAATAATAATAGTAATAAGGATAATAATAACAGTTATAGCGATAATAATAATAATAATAAGGATTAATAATAATAGTTATATGGGTAAAGACAAGAGTAATACGGATAGCAACAATAGTAATAAGAATAATAATAACAGTTATAGCGATAATAATAATAATAATAAGGATAATAATAACAGTTATTAGCGATAGTAATAATAGTAATAACAATAATAATAACAGTTATAGCGATAATAATAATAGTAATAAGAATAATAATAACAGTTACAGCGATAATAATAATAGTATTAAGCATAATAATAACAGTTATAGTGATAATAATAATAATAATAAGGATAATTATAATAGTTATAAGGAGAAAGACAAGAGGAATAGGGATAATAATAATAGTAACAAGAATAATAATAACAGTTATAGCGATAATAATAATAGTATTAAGGATAATAATAACAGTTATAGCGATAATAATAATAATTATAAGGAGAAAGACAAGAGGAATAGGGATAATAATAATAGCAACAAGAATAATAGTAACAGTTATAGCGATAATAATAATAGTAATAAGGATAATAATAACAGTTATAGCGATAATAATAATAGTATTGGGGATAATAATAATAGTAATATGGATAATAATAATAGTTATAAGGAGAAAGACAAGAATAATAGGGATAATAATAATAGTAACAAGAATAATAATAACAGTTATAGCGATAATAATAATAGTACTAAGGATAAAGGCAAGAGTAATACGGACAGTAATAATAGTAACAAGAATAATAATAACAGTTATAGGGATAATAATAATAGTATTAAGCATAATAATAACAGTTATTAGCGATAATAATAATAGTTATAAGGATAAAGACAAGAGTAATACGGATAGTAACAATAGTAATAAGAATAATAATAACAGTTATACTGATAATAATAATAGTATTAAGGATAATAATAACAGTTATAGAAATAATAATAATAGTTATAAGGGGAAAGACAAGAGGAATAGGGATAATAATAATAGTAACAAGAATAATAATAACAGTTATAGCGATAATAATAATAGTATTAAGGATAATAATAACAGTTATAGCGATAATAATAATAGTAATAAGGATAAAGACAAGGGTAGTAGGGATAATAATAATAGTAATATGAATAATAATAACAGTTATTGCGATAATAATAACAGTAGGAATGATAATAAGAGCAGTTATAGAGATAATAATAATAGTAATAAGGATAATAATAATAGTTATAAGGATAAAGGCAAGAGTAAGACGGACAGTAATAATAGTAACAAGAATAATAATAACAGTTATAGCGATAATAATAATAGTAATAACAAGAATAATAACAGTTATAGCGATAATAATAATAGTAATAAGGATTAATCATAATAGTTATATGGATAAAGACAAGAGTAATACGGATAGCAACAATAGTAATAAGAATAATAATAACAGTTATAGCGATAATAATAATAATAATAAGGATAATAATAATAATTATAAGGAGAAAGACAAGAGGAATAGGGATAATAATAATAGCAACAAGAATAATAATAACAGTTGTAGCGATAATAATAATAGTCATAAGGATAATGATAATAGTTATAAGGATAAAGACAAGAGTAATAGAGATAGTAACAATAGAATAAGCATAATAATAACAGTTATAGCGATAATAATAATAGTAATAAGGATAATAATAACAGTTATAGCGATAATAATAATAATAATAAGGATAATAATACTAGTTAAAAGGATAAATACAAGAGGAATAGGGATAATAGTAAAAGTAATAAGAATAATAATAACAGTTATAGCGATAATAATAATAGTAATAAGGATTAATAATAATAGTTATATGGATAAAGACAAGAGTAATACGGATAGCAACAATAGTAATAAGAATAATAATAACTGTTATAGCGATAATAATAATAGTAACAAGAATAATAATAACAGTTATAGCGATAATAATAATAATAATAAGGATAATAATAATACTTATAAGGAGAAAGACAAGAGGAATATGGATAATAATAATAGCAACAAGAATAATAGTAACAGTTATAGCGATAATAATAATAATAATAAGGATAATAATAATAGTTATAAGGATAAATACAAGAGGAATAGGGATAATAGTAATAGTAATAAGAATAATAATAACAGTTATAGCGATAATAATAATAGTTATAAGGAGAGAGACAAGAGTAATACGGATAGTAACAATAGAATAAGCATAATAATAACAGTTATAGCGATAATAATAATAGTAATAACAATAATAATAACAGATATAGCGATAATAATAATAGTAATAAGAATAATAATAACAGTTACAGCGATAATAATAATAGTATTAAGCATAATAATAACAGTTATAGTGATAATAATAATAATAATAAGGATAATTATAATAGTTATAAGGAGAAAGAAAAGAGGAATAGGGATAATAATAATAGTAACAAGAATAATAATAACAGTTATAGCGATAATAATAATAGTATTAAGGATAATAATAACAGTTATAGCGATAATAATAATAGTTATAAGGAGAAAGACAAGAGGAATAGGGATAATAATAATAGTAACAAGAATAATAATAACAGTTATAGCGATAATAATAATAGTATTAAGGATAATAATAACAGTTATAGCGATAATAATAATAGTTATAAGGATAAAGGGAAGAGTAATACGGATAGTAACAATAGAGTAAGCATAATAATAACAGTTATAGCGATAATAATAATAGTAATAACAAGAATAATAACAGTTATAGCGATAATAATAATAGTAATAAGGATTAATAATAATAGTTATATGGATAAAGACAAGAGTAATACGGATAGCAACAATAGTAATACGAATAATAATAACAACAGTTATAGCGATAATAATAATAGTAACAAGAATAATAATAACAGTTATAGCGATAATAATAATAGTATTAAGGATAGTAATAACAGTTATAGCGATAATAACAATAGTACTAAGAATAATAATAACAGTTACAGCGATAATAATAATAGTATTAAGGATAATAATAACAGTTATAGCGATAATAATAATAGTAATAAGGATAATAATAATAGTTATAAGGATAAAGGCAAGAGTAATACGGATAGTAACAATAGAATAAGCATAATAATAACAGTTATAGCGATAATAATAATAGTAATAACAAGAATAATAACAGTTATAGCGATAATAATAATAGTAATAAGGATTAATAATAATAGTTATATGGATAAAGACAAGAGTAATACGGATAGCAACAATAGTAATACGAATAATAATAACAGTTATAGCGATAATAATAATAGTAACAAGAATAATAACAGTTATAGCGATAATAATAATAATAATAAGGATAATAATAATAGTCATAAGGAGAAAGACAAGAGGAATAGGGATAATAATAATAGTAACAAGAATAATAGTAACAGTTATAGCGATAATAATAATAATAATAAGGATAATAATAATAGTTATAAGGAGAAAGACAAGAGGAATAGGGATAATAATAATAGTAACAAGAATAATAATAACAGTTATAGCGATAATAATAATAGTATTAAGGATAATAATAACAGTTATAGCGATAATAATAATAGTTATAAGGATAAAGGGAAGAGTAATACGGATAGCAACAATAGAATAAGCATAATAATAACAGTTATAGCGATAATAATAATAGTAATAACAAGAATAATAACAGTTATAGCGATAATAATAATAGTAATAAGGATTAATAATAATAGTTATATGGATAAAGACAAGAGTAATACGGATGGCAACAATAGTAATAAGAATAATAATAACAGTTATAGCGATAATAATAATAATAATAAGGATAATAATAATAATTATAAGGAGAAAGACAAGAGGAATAGGGATAATAATAATAGCAACAAGAATAATAGTAACAGTTATAGCGATAATAATAATAATAATAAGGATAAATATAATAGTTATAAGGATAAGGACAAGAGTAATAGAGATAGTAACAATAGAATAAGCATAATAATAACAGTTATAGCGATAATAATAATAGTAACAAGAATAATAGTAACAGTTATTGCGATAATAATAATAATAATAAGGATAATAATAATAGTTATAAGGAGAAAGACAAGAGGAATAGGGATAATAATAATAGTAACAAGAATAATAATAACAGTTATAGCGATAATAATAATAGTATTAAGGATAATAATAACAGTTATAGCGATAATAATAATAGTTATAAGGATAAAGGCAAGAGTAATACGGATAGTAACAATAGAATAAGCATAATAATAACAGTTATAGCGATAATAATAATAGTAATAACAAGAATAATAACAGTTATAGCGATAATAATAATAGTAATAAGGATTAATAATAATAGTTATATGGATAAAGACAAGAGTAATACGGATAGCAACAATAGTAATACGAATAATAATAACAGTTATAGCGATAATAATAATAGTAACAAGAATAATAATAACAGTTATAGCGATAATAATAATAGTATTAAGGATAGTAATAACAGTTATAGCGATAATAATAATAGTTATAAGGATAAAGGCAAGAGTAATACGGATAGTAACAATAGAATAAGCATAATAATAACAGTTATAGCGATAATAATAATAGTAATAAGAATAATAATAACAGTTACAGCGATAATAATAATAGTATTAAGCATAATAATAACGGTTATAGCGATAATAATAATAATAATAAGGATAATTATAATAGTTATAAGGAGAAAGAAAAGAGGAATCTGGATAATAATAATAGTAACAAGAATAATAATAACAGTTATAGCGATAATAATAATAGTATTAAGGATAATAATAACAGTTATAGCGATAATAATAATAGTTATAAGGATAAAGGGAAGAGTAATACGGATAGTAACAATAGAATAAGCATAATAATAACAGTTATAGCGATAATAATAATAGTAATAACAAGAATAATAACAGTTATAGCGATAATAATAATAGTTATAAGGATAAAGGCAAGAGTAATACGGATAGTAACAATAGAATAAGCATAATAATAACAGTTAGAGCGATAATAATAATAGTAATAAGAATAATAATAACAGTTACAGCGATAATAATAATAGTATTAAGCATAATAATAACGGTTATAGCGATAATAATAATAATAATAAGGATAATTATAATAGTTATAAGGAGAAAGAAAAGAGGAATCTGGATAATAATAATAGTAACAAGAATAATAATAACAGTTATAGCGATAATAATAATAGTATTAAGGATAATAATAACAGTTATAGCGATAATAATAATAGTTATAAGGATAAAGGGAAGAGTAATACGGATAGCAACAATAGAATAAGCATAATAATAACAGTTATAGCGATAATAATAATAGTAATAACAAGAATAATAACAGTTATAGCGATAATAATAATAGTAATAAGGATTAATAATAATAGTTATATGGATAAAGACAAGAGTAATACGGATGGCAACAATAGTAATACGAATAATAATAACAGTTATAGCGATAACAATAATAATAATAAGGATAATAATAATAATTATAAGGAGAAAGACAAGAGGAATAGGGATAATAATAATAGTAACAAGAATAATAGTAACAGTTATAGCGATAATAATAATAATAATAAGGATAATAATAATAGTTATAAGGAGAAAGACAAGAGGAATAGGGATAATAATAATAGTAACAAGAATAATAATAACAGTTATAGCGATTATAATAATAGTATTAAGGATAATAATGACAGTTATAGCGATAATAATAATAGTTATAAGGAGAAAGACAAGAGGAATAGGGATAATAATAATAGTAACAAGAATAATAATAACAGTTATAGCGATAATAATAATAGTATTAAGGATAAAGGCAAGAGGAATAGGGATAATAATAATAGTAACAAGAATAATAATAACAGTTATAGCGATAATAATAATAGTATTAAGGATAATAATAACAGTTATAGCGATAATAATAATAGTAATAACAATAATAATAACAGTTATAGCGATAATAATAATAGTAATAAGGATTAATAATAATAGTTTAATGGATAAAGACAAGAGCGATACGGATAGTAATAATAGTAATAAGAATAATAATAACAGTTATAGCGATAATAATAATAGTAACAAGAATAATAATAACAGTTATAGCGATAATAATAATAGTAATAAGGATAATAATAACAGTTATAGCGATAATAATAATAATAATAAGGATTAATAATAATAGTTATATGGGTAAAGACAAGAGTAATACGGATAGCAACAATAGTAATAAGAATAATAATAACAGTTATAGCGATAATAATAATAATAATAAGGATAATAATAACAGTTATTAGCGATAATAATAATAGTAATAACAATAATAATAACAGTTATAGCGATAATAATAATAGTAATAAGAATAATAATAACAGTTACAGCGATAATAATAATAGTATTAAGCATAATAATAACAGTTATAGTGATAATAATAATAATAATAAGGATAATTATAATAGTTATAAGGAGAAAGAAAAGAGGAATAGGGATAATAATAATAGTAACAAGAATAATAATAACAGTTATAGCGATAATAATAATAGTATTAAGGATAATAATAACAGTTATAGCGATAATAATAATAATTATAAGGAGAAAGACAAGAGGAATAGGGATAATAATAATAGCAACAAGAATAATAGTAACAGTTATAGCGATAATAATAATAGTAATAAGGATAATAATAACAGTTATAGCGATAATAATAATAGTTATAAGGATAAAGACAAGAGTAATAGAGATAGTAACAATAGAATAAGCATAATAATAACAGTTATAGCGATAATAATAATAGTAATAAGGATAATAATAACAGTTATAGCGATAATAATAATAATAATAAGGATAATAATAATAGTTATAAGGATAAAGACAAGAGGAATACGGATAATAGTAATAGTAATAAGAATAATAATAACAGTTATAGCGATAATAATAATAGTATTAAGGATAATAATAATAGTAATAAGGATAATAATAATAGTAATAACAATAATAATAACAGTTATAGCGATAATAATAATAGTAATAAGGATTAATAATAATAGTTATATGGATAAAGACAAGAGTAATGCGGATAGCAACAATAGAATAAGCATAATAATAACAGTTATAGCGATAATAATAATAATAATAAGAATAATAATAACAGTTACAGCGATAATGATAATAGTATTAAGCATAATAATAATAATAATAAGGATAATTATAATAGTTATAAGGAGAAAGAAAAGAAAAATCTGGATAATAATAATAGTAACAAGAATAATAATAACAGTTATAGCGATAATAATAATAGTATTAAGGATAAAGGCAAGAGGAATAGGGATAATAATAATAGTAACAAGAATAATAATAACAGTTATAGCGATAATAATAATAGTAATAAGGATAATAATAACAGTTATAGCGATAATAATAATAATAATAAGGATTAATAATAATAGTTATATGGGTAAAGACAAGAGTAATACGGATAGCAACAATAGTAATAAGAATAATAATAACAGTTATAGCGATAATAATAATAATAATAAGGATAATAATAATAATTATAAGGAGAAAGACAAGAGGAATAGGGATAATAATAATAGTAACAAGAATAATAGTAACAGTTATAGCGATAATAATAATAATAATAAGGATAATAATAATAGTTATAAGGAGAAAGACAAGAGGAATAGGGATAATAATAATAGTAACAAGAATAATAATAACAGTTATAGCGATTATAATAATAGTATTAAGGATAATAATGACAGTTATAGCGATAATAATAATAGTTATAAGGAGAAAGACAAGAGGAATAGGGATAATAATAATAGTAACAAGAATAATAATAACAGTTATAGCGATAATAATAATAGTATTAAGGATAAAGGCAAGAGGAATAGGGATAATAATAATAGTAACAAGAATAATAATAACAGTTATAGCGATAATAATAATAGTATTAAGGATAATAATAACAGTTATAGCGATAATAATAATAGTAATAACAATAATAATAACAGTTATAGCGATAATAATAATAGTAATAAGGATTAATAATAATAGTTTAATGGATAAAGACAAGAGCGATACGGATAGTAATAATAGTAATAAGAATAATAATAACAGTTATAGCGATAATAATAATAGTAACAAGAATAATAATAACAGTTATAGCGATAATAATAATAATAGTAATAAGGATAATAATAACAGTTATAGCGATAATAATAATAATAATAAGGATTAATAATAATAGTTATATGGGTAAAGACAAGAGTAATACGGATAGCAACAATAGTAATAAGAATAATAATAACAGTTATAGCGATAATAATAATAATAATAAGGATAATAATAACAGTTATTAGCGATAATAATAATAGTAATAACAATAATAATAACAGTTATAGCGATAATAATAATAGTAATAAGAATAATAATAACAGTTACAGCGATAATAATAATAGTATTAAGCATAATAATAACAGTTATAGTGATAATAATAATAATAATAAGGATAATTATAATAGTTATAAGGAGAAAGAAAAGAGGAATAGGGATAATAATAATAGTAACAAGAATAATAATAACAGTTATAGCGATAATAATAATATTATTAAGGATAATAATAACAGTTATAGCGATAATAATAATAATTATAAGGAGAAAGACAAGAGGAATAGGGATAATAATAATAGCAACAAGAATAATAGTAACAGTTATAGCGATAATAATAATAGTAATAAGGATAATAATAACAGTTATAGCGATAATAATAATAGTTATAAGGATAAAGACAAGAGTAATAGAGATAGTAACAATAGAATAAGCATAATAATAACAGTTATAGCGATAATAATAATAGTAATAAGGATAATAATAACAGTTATAGCGATAATAATAATAATAATAAGGATAATAATAATAGTTATAAGGATAAAGACAAGAGGAATACGGATAATAGTAATAGTAATAAGAATAATAATAACAGTTATAGCGATAATAATAATAGTATTAAGGATAATAATAATAGTAATAAGGATAATAATAATAGTAATAACAATAATAATAACAGTTATAGCGATAATAATAATAGTAATAAGGATTAATAATAATAGTTATATGGATAAAGACAAGAGTAATGCGGATAGCAACAATAGAATAAGCATAATAATAACAGTTATAGCGATAATAATAATAATAATAAGAATAATAATAACAGTTACAGCGATAATGATAATAGTATTAAGCATAATAATAATAATAATAAGGATAATTATAATAGTTATAAGGAGAAAGAAAAGAAAAATCTGGATAATAATAATAGTAACAAGAATAATAATAACAGTTATAGCGATAATAATAATAGTATTAAGGATAAAGGCAAGAGGAATAGGGATAATAATAATAGTAACAAGAATAATAATAACAGTTATAGCGATAATAATAATAGTAATAAGGATAATAATAACAGTTATAGCGATAATAATAATAATAATAAGGATTAATAATAATAGTTATATGGGTAAAGACAAGAGTAATACGGATAGCAACAATAGTAATAAGAATAATAATAACAGTTATAGCGATAATAATAATAATAATAAGGATAATAATAATAATTATAAGGAGAAAGACAAGAGGAATAGGGATAATAATAATAGTAACAAGAATAATAGTAACAGTTATGGCGATAATAATAATAATAATAAGGATAATAATAATAGTTATAAGGAGAAAGACAAGAGGAATAGGGATAATAATAATAGTAACAAGAATAATAATAACAGTTATAGCGATTATAATAATAGTATTAAGGATAATAATGACAGTTATAGCGATAATAATAATAGTTATAAGGAGAAAGACAAGAGGAATAGGGATAATAATAATAGTAACAAGAATAATAATAACAGTTATAGCGATAATAATAATAGTATTAAGGATAAAGGCAAGAGGAATAGGGATAATAATAATAGTAACAAGAATAATAATAACAGTTATAGCGATAATAATAATAGTATTAAGGATAATAATAACAGTTATAGCGATAATAATAATAGTAATAACAATAATAATAACAGTTATAGCGATAATAATAATAGTAATAAGGATTAATAATAATAGTTTAATGGATAAAGACAAGAGCGATACGGATAGTAATAATAGTAATAAGAATAATAATAACAGTTATAGCGATAATAATAATAGTAACAAGAATAATAATAACAGTTATAGCGATAATAATAATAATAGTAATAAGGATAATAATAACAGTTATAGCGATAATAATAATAATAATAAGGATTAATAATAATAGTTATATGGGTAAAGACAAGAGTAATACGGATAGCAACAATAGTAATAAGAATAATAATAACAGTTATAGCGATAATAATAATAATAATAAGGATAATAATAACAGTTATTAGCGATAATAATAATAGTAATAACAATAATAATAACAGTTATAGCGATAATAATAACAGTAATAAGAATAATAATAACAGTTACAGCGATAATAATAATAGTATTAAGCATAATAATAACAGTTATAGTGATAATAATAATAATAATAAGGATAATTATAATAGTTATAAGGAGAAAGACAAGAGGAATAGGGATAATAATAATAGTAACAAGAATAATAATAACAGTTATAGCGATAATAATAATAGTATTAAGGATAATAATAACAGTTATAGCGATAATAATAATAATTATAAGGAGAAAGACAAGAGGAATAGGGATAATAATAATAGCAACAAGAATAATAGTAACAGTTATAGCGATAATAATAATAGTAATTAGGATAATAATAACAGTTATAGCGATAATAATAATAGTATTGGGGATAATAATAATAGTAATATGGATAATAATAATAGTTATAAGGAGAAAGACAAGAATAATAGGGATAATAATAATAGTAACAAGAATAATAATAACAGTTATAGCGATAATAATAACAGTACTAAGGATAAAGGCAAGAGTAATACGGACAGTAATAATAGTAACAAGAATAATAATAACAGTTATAGGGATAATAATAATAGTATTAAGCATAATAATAACAGTTATTAGCGATAATAATAATAGTTATAAGGATAAAGACAAGAGTAATACGGATAGTAACAATAGTAATAAGAATAATAATAACAGTTATACTGATAATAATAATAGTATTAAGGATAATAATAACAGTTATAGAAATAATAATAATAGTTATAAGGGGAAAGACAAGAGGAATAGGGATAATAATAATAGTAACAAGAATAATAATAACAGTTATAGCGATAATAATAATAGTATTAAGGATAATAATAACAGTTATAGCGATAATAATAATAGTAATAAGGATAAAGACAAGGGTAGTAGGGATAATAATAATAGTAATATGAATAATAATAACAGTTATAGCGATAATAATAATAATAATAAGGATAATAATAATACTTATAAGGAGAAAGACAAGAGGAATATGGATAATAATAATAGTAACAAGAATAATAGTAACAGTTATAGCGATAATAATAATAATAATAAGGATAATAATAATAGTTATAAGGATAAATACAAGAGGAATAGGGATAATAGTAATAGTAATAAGAATAATAATAACAGTTATAGCGATAATAATAATAGTTATAAGGAGAGAGACAAGAGTAATACGGATAGTAACAATAGAATAAGCATAATAATAACAGTTATAGCGATAATAATAATAGTAATAACAATAATAATAACAGATATAGCGATAATAATAATAGTAATAAGAATAATAATAACAGTTACAGCGATAATAATAATAGTATTAAGCATAATAATAACAGTTATAGTGATAATAATAATAATAATAAGGATAATTATAATAGTTATAAGGAGAAAGAAAAGAGGAATAGGGATAATAATAATAGTAACAAGAATAATAATAACAGTTATAGCGATAATAATAATAGTATTAAGGATAATAATAACAGTTATAGCGATAATAATAATAGTTATAAGGAGAAAGACAAGAGGAATAGGGATAATAATAATAGTAACAAGAATAATAATAACAGTTATAGCGATAATAATAATAGTATTAAGGATAATAATAACAGTTATAGCGATAATAATAATAGTTATAAGGATAAAGGGAAGAGTAATACGGATAGTAACAATAGAGTAAGCATAATAATAACAGTTATAGCGATAATAATAATAGTAATAACAAGAATAATAACAGTTATAGCGATAATAATAATAGTAATAAGGATTAATAATAATAGTTATATGGATAAAGACAAGAGTAATACGGATAGCAACAATAGTAATACGAATAATAATAACAACAGTTATAGCGATAATAATAATAGTAACAAGAATAATAATAACAGTTATAGCGATAATAATAATAGTATTAAGGATAGTAATAACAGTTATAGCGATAATAACAATAGTACTAAGAATAATAATAACAGTTACAGCGATAATAATAATAGTATTAAGGATAATAATAACAGTTATAGCGATAATAATAATAGTAATAAGGATTAATAATAATAGTTATATGGATAAAGAACAGAGTAATACGGATAGCAACAATAGTAATAAGAATAATAATAACAGTTATAGCGATAATAATAATAATAATAAGGATAATAATAATAATTATAAGGAGAAAGACAAGAGGAATAGGGATAATAATAATAGCAACAAGAATAATAGTAACAGTTATAGCGATAATAATAATAATAATAAGGATAATGATAATAGTTATAAGGATAAAGACAAGAGTAATAGAGATAGTAACAATAGAATAAGCATAATAATAACAGTTATAGCGATAATAATAATAGTAATAAGGATAATAATAACAGTTATAGCGATAATAATAATAATAATAAGGATAATAATAATAGTTATAAGGATAAAGACAAGAGGAATACGGATAATAGTAATAGTAATAAGAATAATAATAACAGTTATAGCGATAATAATAATAGTAATAAGGATAATAATAATAGTAATAACAATAATAATAACAGTTATAGCGATAATAATAATAGTAATAAGGATTAATAATAATAGTTATATGGATAAAGACAAGAGTAATGCGGATAGCAACAATAGTAATAAGAATAATAATAACAGTTATAGCGATAATAATAATAGTAACAAGAATAATAATAACAGTTATAGCGATAATAATAATAATAATAAGGATAATAATAATAGTCATAAGGAGAAAGACAAGAGGAATAGGGATAATAATAATAGTAACAAGAATAATAGTAACAGTTATAGCGATAATAATAATAATAATAAGGATAATAATTATAGTTATAAGGAGAAAGACAAGAGGAATAGGGATAATAATAATAGTAACAAGAATAATAATAACAGTTATAGCGATAATAATAATAGTATTAAGGATAATAATAACAGTTATAGCGATAATAATAATAGTTATAAGGATAAAGGGAAGAGTAATACGGATAGCAACAATAGAATAAGCATAATAATAACAGTTATAGCGATAATAATAATAGTAATAACAAGAATAATAACAGTTATAGCGATAATAATAATAGTAATAAGGATTAATAATAATAGTTATATGGATAAAGACAAGAGTAATACGGATGGCAACAATAGTAATAAGAATAATAATAACAGTTATAGCGATAATAATAATAATAATAAGGATAATAATAATAATTATAAGGAGAAAGACAAGAGGAATAGGGATAATAATAATAGCAACAAGAATAATAGTAACAGTTATAGCGATAATAATAATAATAATAAGGATAATGATAATAGTTATAAGGATAAGGACAAGAGTAATAGAGATAGTAACAATAGAATAAGCATAATAATAACAGTTATAGCGATAATAATAATAGTTATAAGGATAATAATAACAGTTATAGCGATAATAATAATAATAATAAGGATAATAATAATAGTTATAAGGATAAAGACAAGAGGAATACGGATAATAGTAATAGTAATAAGAATAATAATAACAGTTATAGCGATAATAATAATAGTATTAAGGATAATAATAATAGTAATAAGGATAATAATAATAGTAATAACAATAATAATAACAGTTAAAGCGATAATAATAATAGTAATAAGGATTAATAATAATAGTTATATGGATAAAGACAAGAGTAATGCGGATAGCAACAATAGTAATAAGAATAATAATAACAGTTATAGCGATAATAATAATAGTAACAAGAATAATAATAACAGTTATAGCGATAATAATAATAATAATAAGGATAATAATAATAGTCATAAGGAGAAAGACAAGAGGAATAGGGATAATAATAATAGTAACAAGAATAATAGTAACAGTTATAGCGATAATAATAATAATAATAAGGATAATAATAATAGTTATAAGGAGAAAGACAAGAGGAATAGGGATAATAATAATAGTAACAAGAATAATAGTAACAGTTATAGCGATAATAATAATAATAATAAGGATAATAATAATAGTTATAAGGATAAAGGCAAGAGTAATACGGATAGTAACAATAGAATAAGCATAATAATAACAGTTATAGCGATAATAATAATAGTAATAACAAGAATAATAACAGTTATAGCGATAATAATAATAGTAATAAGGATTAATAATAATAGTTATATGGATAAAGACAAGAGTAATACGGATAGCAACAATAGTAATACGAATAATAATAACAGTTATAGCGATAATAATAATAGTAACAAGAATAATAACAGTTATAGCGATAATAATAATAATAATAAGGATAATAATAATAGTCATAAGGAGAAAGACAAGAGGAATAGGGATAATAATAATAGTAACAAGAATAATAGTAACAGTTATAGCGATAATAATAATAATAATAAGGATAATAATAATAGTTATAAGGAGAAAGACAAGAGGAATAGGGATAATAATAATAGTAACAAGAATAATAATAACAGTTATAGCGATAATAATAATAGTATTAAGGATAATAATAACAGTTATAGCGATAATAATAATAGTAATAACAAGAATAATAACAGTTATAGCGATAATAATAATAGTAATAAGGATTAATAATAATAGTTATATGGATAAAGACAAGAGTAATACGGATGGCAACAATAGTAATAAGAATAATAATAACAGTTATAGCGATAATAATAATAATAATAAGGATAATAATAATAATTATAAGGAGAAAGACAAGAGGAATAGGGATAATAATAATAGCAACAAGAATAATAGTAACAGTTATAGCGATAATAATAATAATAATAAGGATAAATATAATAGTTATAAGGATAAGGACAAGAGTAATAGAGATAGTAACAATAGAATAAGCATAATAATAACAGTTATAGCGATAATAATAATAGTAACAAGAATAATAGTAACAGTTATTGCGATAATAATAATAATAATAAGGATAATAATAATAGTTATAAGGAGAAAGACAAGAGGAATAGGGATAATAATAATAGTAACAAGAATAATAATAACAGTTATAGCGATAATAATAATAGTATTAAGGATAATAATAACAGTTATAGCGATAATAATAATAGTTATAAGGATAAAGGCAAGAGTAATACGGATAGTAACAATAGAATAAGCATAATAATAACAGTTATAGCGATAATAATAATAGTAATAACAAGAATAATAACAGTTATAGCGATAATAATAATAGTAATAAGGATTAATAATAATAGTTATATGGATAAAGACAAGAGTAATACGGATAGCAACAATAGTAATACGAATAATAATAACAGTTATAGCGATAATAATAATAGTAACAAGAATAATAATAACAGTTATAGCGATAATAATAATAGTATTAAGGATAGTAATAACAGTTATAGCGATAATAATAATAGTTATAAGGATAAAGGCAAGAGTAATACGGATAGTAACAATAGAATAAGCATAATAATAACAGTTATAGCGATAATAATAATAGTAATAAGAATAATAATAACAGTTACAGCGATAATAATAATAGTATTAAGCATAATAATAACGGTTATAGCGATAATAATAATAATAATAAGGATAATTATAATAGTTATAAGGAGAAAGAAAAGAGGAATCTGGATAATAATAATAGTAACAAGAATAATAATAACAGTTATAGCGATAATAATAATAGTATTAAGGATAATAATAACAGTTATAGCGATAATAATAATAGTTATAAGGATAAAGGGAAGAGTAATACGGATAGTAACAATAGAATAAGCATAATAATAACAGTTATAGCGATAATAATAATAGTAATAACAAGAATAATAACAGTTATAGCGATAATAATAATAGTAATAAGGATTAATAATAATAGTTATATGGATAAAGACAAGAGTAATACGGATAGCAACAATAGTAATAAGAATAATAATAACAGTTATAGCGATAATAATAATAATAATAAGGATAATAATAATAATTATAAGGAGAAAGACAAGAGGAATAGGGATAATAATAATAGCAACAAGAATAATAGTAACAGTTATAGCGATAATAATAATAATAATAAGGATAATAATAATAGTTATAAGGAGAAAGACAAGAGGAATAGGGATAATAATAATAGTAACAAGAATAATAATAACAGTTATAGCGATAATAATAATAGTATTAAGGATAATAATAACAGTTATAGCGATAATAATAATAGTTATAAGGATAAAGGCAAGAGTAATACGGATAGTAACAATAGAATAAGCATAATAATAACAGTTATAGCGATAATAATAATAGTAATAAGAATAATAATAACAGTTACAGCGATAATAATAATAGTATTAAGCATAGTAATAACAGTTATAGCGATAATAATAATAATAATAAGGATAATTATAATAGTTATAAGGAGAAAGAAAAGAGGAATCTGGATAATAATAATAGTAACAAGAATAATAATAACAGTTATAGCGATAATAATAATAGTATTAAGGATAATAATAACAGTTATAGCGATAATAATAATAGTTATAAGGGAAAGACAAGAGGAATAGGGATAATAATAATAGTAACAAGATTAATAATAACAGTTATAGCGATAATAATAATAGTATTAAGGATAATAATAACAGTTATAGCGATAATAATAATAGTTATAAGGATAAAGGGAAGAGTAATACGGATAGAAACAATAGAATAAGCATAATAATAACAGTTATAGCGATAATAATAATAGTAATAAGAATAATAATAACAGTTACAGCGATAATAATAATAGTATTAAGCATAATAATAACAGTTATAGCGATAATAATAATAATAATAAGGATAATTATAATAGTTATAAGGAGAAAGAAAAGAGGAATCTGGATAATAATAATAGTAACAAGAATAATAATAACAGTTATAGCGATAATAATAATAGTATTAAGGATAATAATAACAGTTATAGCGATAATAATAATAGTTATAAGGAGAAAGACAAGAGGAATAGGGATAATAATTATAGTAACAAGAATAATAATAACACTTATAGCGATAATAATAATAGTATTAAGGATAATAATAACAGTTATAGCGATAATAAGAATAGTTATAAGGATAAAGGGAAGAGTAATACGAATAGTAACAATAGAATAAGCATAATAATAACAGTTATAGCGATAATAATAATAGTAATAACAAGAATAATAACAGTTATAGCGATAATAATAATAGTAATAAGGATTAATAATAATAGTTATATGGATAAAGACAAGAGTAATACGGATAGCAACAATAGTAATAAGAATAATAATAACAGTTATAGCGATAATAATAATAATAATAAGGATAATAATAATAATTATAAGGAGAAAGACAAGAGGAATAGGGATAATATTAATAGCAACAAGAATAATAGTAACAGTTATAGCGATAATAATAATAATAATAAGGATAATGATAATAGTTATAAGGATAAAGGCAAGAGTAATACGGATAGTAACAATAGAATAAGCATAATAATAACAGTTATAGCGATAATAATAATAGTATTAAGGATAATAATAACAGTTATAGCGATAATAATAATAGTTATAAGGATAAAGGGAAGAGTAATACGGATAGTAACAATAGAATAAGCATAATAATAACAGTTATAGCGATAATAATAATAGTAATAACAAGAATAATAACAGTTATAGCGATAATAATAATAGTAATAAGGATTAATAATAATAGTTATATGGATAAAGACAAGAGTAATACGGATAGCAACAATAGTAATAAGAATAATAATAACAGTTATAGCGATAATAATAATAGTAACAAGAATAATAATAACAGTTATAGCGATAATAATAATAGTATTAAGGATAGTAATAACAGTTATAGCGATAATAATAATAGTTATAAGGATAAAGGGAACAGTAATACGGATAGTAACAATAGAATAAGCATAATAATAACAGTTATAGCGATAATAATAATAGTAACAAGAATAATAATAACAGTTATAGCGATAATAATAATAATAATAAGGATAATAATAATAGTCATAAGGAGAAAGACTAGATGAATAGGGATAATAATAATAGTAACAAGAATAATAGTAACAGTTATAGCGATAATAATAATAATAATAAGGATAATAATAATAGTTATAAGGAGAAAGACAAGAGGAATAGGGATAATAATAATAGTAACAAGAATAATAATAACAGTTATAGCGATAATAATAATAGTATTAAGGATAATAATAACAGTTATAGCGATAATAATAATAGTTATAAGGAGAGAGACAAGAGGAATAGGGATAATAATAATAGTTATAAGGATAAAGGCAAGAGTAATACGGATAGTAACAATAGAATAAGCATAATAATAACAGTTATAGCGATAATAATAATAGTATTAAGGATAATAATAATAGTAATAAGGATAATAATAATAGTAATAACAATAATAATAACAGTTATAGCGATAATAATAATAGTAATAAGGATTAATAATAATAGTTATATGGATAAAGACAAGAGTAATACGGATAGCAACAATAGTAATAAGAATAATAATAACAGTTATAGCGATAATAATAATAATAATAAGGATAATAATAATAATTATAAGGAGAAAGACAAGAGGAATAGGGATAATATTAATAGCAACAAGAATAATAGTAACAGTTATAGCGATAATAATAATAATAATAAGGATAATGATAATAGTTATAAGGATAAAGACAAGAGTAATAGAGATAGTAACAATAGAATAAGCATAATAATAACAGTTATAGCGATAATAATAATAATAATAAGGATAATAATAACAGTTATAGCGATAATAATAATAATAATAAGGATAATAATAATAGTTATAAGGATAAAGACAAGAGGAATGCGGATAATAGTAATAGTAATAAGAATAATAATAACAGTTATAGCGATAATAATAATAGTATTAGGGATAATAATAATAGTAATAAGGATAATAATAATAGTAATAACAATAATAATAACAGTTATAGCGATAATAATAATAGTAATAAGGATTAATAATAATAGTTATATGGATAAAGACAAGAGTAATGCGGATAGCAACAATAGTAATAAGAATAATAATAACAGTTATAGCGATAATAATAATAGTAACAAGAATAATAATAACAGTTATAGCGATAATAATAATAATAATAAGGATAATAATAATAGTCATAAGGAGAAAGACAAGAGGAATAGGGATAATAATAATAGTAACAAGAATAATAGTAACAGTTATAGCGATAATAATAATAATAATAAGGATAATTATAATAGTTATAAGGAGAAAGAAAAGAGGAATCTGGATAATAATAATAGTAACAAGAATAATAATAACAGTTATAGCGATAATAATAATAGTATTAAGGATAATAATAACAGTTATAGCGATTATAATAATAGTTATAAGGAGAAAGACAAGAGGAATAGGGATAATAATAATAGTAACAAGAATAATAATAACACTTATAGCGATAATAATAATAGTATTAAGGATAATAATAGCAGTTATAGCGATAATAATAATAGTTATAAGGATAAAGGGAACAGTAATACGGATAGTAACAATAGAATAAGCATAATAATAACAGTTATAGCGATAATAATAATAGTAATAACAAGAATAATAACAGTTATAGCGATAATAATAATAGTAATAAGGATTAATAATAATAGTTATATGGATAAAGACAAGAGTAATACGGATAGCAACAATAGTAATAAGAATAATAATAACAGTTATAGCGATAATAATAATAATAATAAGGATAATAATAATAATTATAAGGAGAAAGACAAGAGGAATAGGGATAATATTAATAGCAACAAGAATAATAGTAACAGTTATAGCGATAATAATAATAATAATAAGGATAATGATAATAGTTATAAGGATAAAGACAAGAGTAATAGAGATAGTAACAATAGAATAAGCATAATAATAACAGTTATAGCGATAATAATAATAATAATAAGGATAATAATAATAGTCATAAGGAGAAAGACAAGAGGAATAGGGATAATAATAATAGTAACAAGAATAATAGTAACAGTTATAGCGATAATAATAATAATAATAAGGATAATAATAATAGTTATAAGGAGAAAGACAAGAGGAATAGGGATAATAATAATAGTAACAAGAATAATAATAACAGTTATAGCGATAATAATAATAGTATTAAGGATAATAATAACAGTTATAGCGATAATAATAATAGTTATAAGGATAAAGGGAAGAGTAATACGGATAGCAACAATAGAATAAGCATAATAATAACAGTTATAGCGATAATAATAATAGTAATAACAAGAATAATAACAGTTATAGCGATAATAATAATAGTAATAAGGATTAATAATAATAGTTATATGGATAAAGACAAGAGTAATACGGATGGCAACAATAGTAATAAGAATAATAATAACAGTTATAGCGATAATAATAATAATAATAAGGATAATAATAATAATTATAAGGAGAAAGACAAGAGGAATAGGGATAATAATAATAGCAACAAGAATAATAGTAACAGTTATAGCGATAATAATAATAATAATAAGGATAATGATAATAGTTATAAGGATAAGGACAAGAGTAATAGAGATAGTAACAATAGAATAAGCATAATAATAACAGTTATAGCGATAATAATAATAGTTATAAGGATAATAATAACAGTTATAGCGATAATAATAATAATAATAAGGATAATAATAATAGTTATAAGGATAAAGACAAGAGGAATACGGATAATAGTAATAGTAATAAGAATAATAATAACCGTTATAGCGATAATAATAATAGTATTAAGGATAATAATAATAGTAATAAGGATAATAATAATAGTAATAACAATAATAATAACAGTTATAGCGATAATAATAATAGTAATAAGGATTAATAATAATAGTTATATGGATAAAGACAAGAGTAATGCGGATAGCAACAATAGTAATAAGAATAATAATAACAGTTATAGCGATAATAATAATAGTAACAAGAATAATAATAACAGTTATAGCGATAATAATAATAATAATAAGGATAATAATAATAGTCATAAGGAGAAAGACAAGAGGAATTAGGGATAATAATAATAGTAACAAGAATAATAGTAACAGTTATAGCGATAATAATAATAATAATAAGGATAATAATAATAGTTATAAGGAGAAAGACAAGAGGAATAGGGATAATAATAATAGTAACAAGAATAATAGTAACAGTTATAGCGATAATAATAATAATAATAAGGATAATAATAATAGTTATAAGGATAAAGGCAAGAGTAATACGGATAGTAACAATAGAATAAGCATAATAATAACAGTTATAGCGATAATAATAATAGTAATAACAAGAATAATAACAGTTATAGCGATAATAATAATAGTAATAAGGATTAATAATAATAGTTTATATGGATAAAGACAAGAGTAATACGGATAGCAACAATAGTAATACGAATAATAATAACAGTTATAGCGATAATAATAATAGTAACAAGAATAATAACAGTTATAGCGATAATAATAATAATAATAAGGATAATAATAATAGTCATAAGGAGAAAGACAAGAGGAATAGGGATAATAATAATAGTAACAAGAATAATAGTAACAGTTATAGCGATAATAATAATAATAATAAGGATAATAATAATAGTTATAAGGAGAAAGACAAGAGGAATAGGGATAATAATAATAGTAACAAGAATAATAATACAGTTATAGCGATAATAATAATAGTATTAAGGATAATAATAACAGTTATAGCGATAATAATAATAGTAATAACAAGATAAAGGCAAGAGTAATACGGATAGTAACAATAGAATAAGCATAATAATAACAGTTATAGCGATAATAATAATAGTAATAACAAGAATAATAACAGTTATAGCGATAATAATAATAGTAATAAGGATTAATAATAATAGTTATATGGATAAAGACAAGAGTAATACGGATAGCAACAATAGTAATACGAATAATAATAACAGTTATAGCGATAATAATAATAGTAACAAGAATAATAATAACAGTTATAGCGATAATAATAATAGTATTAAGGATAGTAATAACAGTTTATAGCGATAATAATAATAGTTATAAGGATAAAGGCAAGAGTAATACGGATAGTAACAATAGAATAAGCATAATAATAACAGTTATAGCGATAATAATAATAGTAATAAGAATAATAATAACAGTTACAGCGATAATAATAATAGTATTAAGCATAATAATAACGGTTATAGCGATAATAATAATAATAATAAGGATAATTATAATAGTTATAAGGAGAAAGAAAAGAGGAATCTGGATAATAATAATAGTAACAAGAATAATAATAACAGTTATAGCGATAATAATAATAGTATTAAGGATAATAATAACAGTTATAGCGATAATAATAATAGTTATAAGGATAAAGGGGAAGAGTAATACGGATAGTAACAATAGAATAAGCATAATAATAACAGTTATAGCGATAATAATAATAGTAATAACAAGAATAATAACAGTTATAGCGATAATAATAATAGTAATAAGGATTAATAATAATAGTTATATGGATAAAGACAAGAGTAATACATAGTAATAAGAATAATAATAACAGTTATAGCGATAATAATAATAATAATAAGGATAATAATAATAATTATAAGGAGAAAGACAAGAGGAATAGGGATAATAATAATAGCAACAAGAATAATAGTAACAGTTATAGCGATAATAATAATAATAATAAGGATAATAATAATAGTTATAAGGAGAAAGACAAGAGGAATAGGGATAATAATAATAGTAACAAGAATAATAATAACAGTTATAGCGATAATAATAATAGTATTAAGGATAATAATAACAGTTATAGCGATAATAATAATAGTTATAAGGATAAAGGCAAGAGTAATACGGATAGTAACAATAGAATAAGCATAATAATAACAGTTATAGCGATAATAATAATAGTAATAAGAATAATAATAACAGTTACAGCGATAATAATAATAGTATTAAGCATAATAATAACAGTTATAGCGATAATAATAATAATAATAAGGATAATTATAATAGTTATAAGGAGAAAGAAAAGAGGAATCTGGATAATAATAATAGTAACAAGAATAATAATAACAGTTATAGCGATAATAATAATAGTATTAAGGAAAATAATAACAGTTATAGCGATAATAATAATAGTTATAAGGGAAAGACAAGAGGAATAGGGATAATAATAATAGTAACAAGATTAATAATAACAGTTATAGCGATAATAATAATAGTATTAAGGATAATAATAACAGTTATAGCGATAATAATAATAGTTATAAGGATAAAGGGAAGAGTAATACGGATAGAAACAATAGAATAAGCATAATAATAACAGTTATAGCGATAATAATAATAGTAATAAGAATAATAATAACAGTTACAGCGATAATAATAATAGTATTAAGCATAATAATAACAGTTATAGCGATAATAATAATAATAATAAGGATAATTATAATAGTTATAAGGAGAAAGAAAAGAGGAATCTGGATAATAATAATAGTAACAAGAATAATAATAACAGTTATAGCGATAATAATAATAGTATTAAGGATAATAATAACAGTTATAGCGATAATAATAATAGTTATAAGGAGAAAGACAAGAGGAATAGGGATAATAATTATAGTAACAAGAATAATAATAACACTTATAGCGATAATAATAATAGTATTAAGGATAATAATAACAGTTATAGCGATAATAAGAATAGTTATAAGGATAAAGGGAAGAGTAATACGAATAGTAACAATAGAATAAGCATAATAATAACAGTTATAGCGATAATAATAATAGTAATAACAAGAATAATAACAGTTATAGCGATAATAATAATAGTAATAAGGATTAATAATAATAGTTATATGGATAAAGACAAGAGTAATACGGATAGCAACAATAGTAATAAGAATAATAATAACAGTTATAGCGATAATAATAATAATAATAAGGATAATAATAATAATTATAAGGAGAAAGACAAGAGGAATAGGGATAATATTAATAGCAACAAGAATAATAGTAACAGTTATAGCGATAATAATAATAATAATAAGGATAATGATAATAGTTATAAGGATAAAGGCAAGAGTAATACGGATAGTAACAATAGAATAAGCATAATAATAACAGTTATAGCGATAATAATAATAGTATTAAGGATAATAATAACAGTTATAGCGATAATAATAATAGTTATAAGGATAAAGGGAAGAGTAATACGGATAGTAACAATAGAATAAGCATAATAATAACAGTTATAGCGATAATAATAATAGTAATAACAAGAATAATAACAGTTATAGCGATAATAATAATAGTAATAAGGATTAATAATAATAGTTATATGGATAAAGACAAGAGTAATACGGATAGCAACAATAGTAATAAGAATAATAATAACAGTTATAGCGATAATAATAATAGTAACAAGAATAATAATAACAGTTATAGCGATAATAATAATAGTATTAAGGATAGTAATAACAGTTATAGCGATAATAATAATAGTTATAAGGATAAAGGGAACAGTAATACGGATAGTAACAATAGAATAAGCATAATAATAACAGTTATAGCGATAATAATAATAGTAACAAGAATAATAATAACAGTTATAGCGATAATAATAATAATAATAAGGATAATAATAATAGTCATAAGGAGAAAGACTAGATGAATAGGGATAATAATAATAGTAACAAGAATAATAGTAACAGTTATAGCGATAATAATAATAATAATAAGGATAATAATAATAGTTATAAGGAGAAAGACAAGAGGAATAGGGATAATAATAATAGTAACAAGAATAATAATAACAGTTATAGCGATAATAATAATAGTATTAAGGATAATAATAACAGTTATAGCGATAATAATAATAGTTATAAGGAGAGAGACAAGAGGAATAGGGATAATAATAATAGTTATAAGGATAAAGGCAAGAGTAATACGGATAGTAACAATAGAATAAGCATAATAATAACAGTTATAGCGATAATAATAATAGTATTAAGGATAATAATAATAGTAATAAGGATAATAATAATAGTAATAACAATAATAATAACAGTTATAGCGATAATAATAATAGTAATAAGGATTAATAATAATAGTTATATGGATAAAGACAAGAGTAATACGGATAGCAACAATAGTAATAAGAATAATAATAACAGTTATAGCGATAATAATAATAATAATAAGGATAATAATAATAATTATAAGGAGAAAGACAAGAGGAATAGGGATAATATTAATAGCAACAAGAATAATAGTAACAGTTATAGCGATAATAATAATAATAATAAGGATAATGATAATAGTTATAAGGATAAAGACAAGAGTAATAGAGATAGTAACAATAGAATAAGCATAATAATAACAGTTATAGCGATAATAATAATAATAATAAGGATAATAATAACAGTTATAGCGATAATAATAATAATAATAAGGATAATAATAATAGTTATAAGGATAAAGACAAGAGGAATGCGGATAATAGTAATAGTAATAAGAATAATAATAACAGTTAGAGCGATAATAATAATAGTATTAGGGATAATAATAATAGTAATAAGGATAATAATAATAGTAATAACAATAATAATAACAGTTATAGCGATAATAATAATAGTAATAAGGATTAATAATAATAGTTATATGGATAAAGACAAGAGTAATGCGGATAGCAACAATAGTAATAAGAATAATAATAACAGTTATAGCGATAATAATAATAGTAACAAGAATAATAATAACAGTTATAGCGATAATAATAATAATAATAAGGATAATAATAATAGTCATAAGGAGAAAGACAAGAGGAATAGGGATAATAATAATAGTAACAAGAATAATAGTAACAGTTATAGCGATAATAATAATAATAATAAGGATAATTATAATAGTTATAAGGAGAAAGAAAAGAGGAATCTGGATAATAATAATAGTAACAAGAATAATAATAACAGTTATAGCGATAATAATAATAGTATTAAGGATAATAATAACAGTTATAGCGATTATAATAATAGTTATAAGGAGAAAGACAAGAGGAATAGGGATAATAATAATAGTAACAAGAATAATAATAACACTTATAGCGATAATAATAATAGTATTAAGGATAATAATAGCAGTTATAGCGATAATAATAATAGTTATAAGGATAAAGGGAACAGTAATACGGATAGTAACAATAGAATAAGCATAATAATAACAGTTATAGCGATAATAATAATAGTAATAACAAGAATAATAACAGTTATAGCGATAATAATAATAGAAATAAGGATTAATAATAATAGTTATATGGATAAAGACAAGAGTAATACGGATAGCAACAATAGTAATAAGAATAATAATAACAGTTATAGCGATAATAATAATAATAATAAGGATAATAATAATAATTATAAGGAGAAAGACAAGAGGAATAGGGATAATATTAATAGCAACAAGAATAATAGTAACAGTTATAGCGATAATAATAATAATAATAAGGATAATGATAATAGTTATAAGGATAAAGACAAGAGTAATAGAGATAGTAACAATAGAATAAGCATAATAATAACAGTTATAGCGATAATAATAATAATAATAAGGATAATAATAACAGTTATAGCGATAATAATAATAATAATAAGGATAATAATAATAGTTATAAGGATAAAGACAAGAGGAATACGGATAATAGTAATAGTAATAAGAATAATAATAACAGTTATAGCGATAATAATAATAGTAATAAGGATTAATAATAATAGTTATACGGATAAAGACAAGAGTAATGCGGATAGCAACAATAGTAATAAGAATAATAATAACAGTTATAGCGATAATAATAATAGTAACAAGAATAATAATAACAGTTATAGCGATAATAATAATAATAATAAGGATAATAATAATAGTCATAAGGAGAAAGACAAGAGGAATAGGGATAATAATAATAGTAACAAGAATAATAGTAACAGTTATAGCGATAATAATAATAATAATAAGGATAATAATAATAGTTATAAGGAGAAAGACAAGAGGAATAGGGATAATAATAATAGTAACAAGAATAATAATAACAGTTATAGCGATAATAATAATAGTTATAAGGAGAGAGACAAGAGGAATAGGGATAATAATAATAGTAACAAGAATAATAATAACAGTTATAGCGATAATAATAATAGTATTAAGGATAATAATAACAGTCATAGCGATAATAATAATAGTTATAAGGATAAAGGCAAGAGTAATACGGATAGTAACAATAGAATAAGCATAATAATAACAGTTATAGCGATAATAATAATAGTAATAAGAATAATAATAACAGTTACAGCGATAATAATAATAGTATTAAGCATAATAATAACAGTTATAGCGATAATAATAATAATAATAAGGATAATTATAATAGTTATAAGGAGAAAGAAAAGAGGAATCTGGATAATAATAATAGTAACAAGAATAATAATAACAGTTATAGCGATAATAATAATAGTATTATGGATAATAATAACAGTTATAGCGATAATAATAATAGTTATAAGGAGAAAGACAAGAGGAATAGGGATAATAATAATAGTAACAAGAATAATAATAACACTTATAGCGATAATAATAATAGTGTTAAGGATAATAATAACAGTTATAGCGATAATAATAATAGTAATAAGGAGAATAATAACAGTTATAGCGATAATAATAATAGTAATAAGGATTAATAATATAGTTATATGGATAAAGACAAGAGTAATACGGATAGCAACAATAGTAATAAGAATAATAATAACAGTTATAGCGATAATAATAATAATAATAAGGATAATAATAATAATTATAAGGAGAAAGACAAGAGGAATAGGGATAATATTAATAGCAACAAGAATAATAGTAACAGTTATAGCGATAATAATAATACTAATAAGGATAATGATAATAGTTATAAGGATAAAGACAAGAGTAATAGAGATAGTAACAATAGAATAAGCATAATAATAACAGTTATAGCGATAATAATAATAATAATAAGGATAATAATAACAGTTATAGCGATAATAATAATAATAATAAGGATAATAATAATAGTTATAAGGATAAAGACAAGAGGAATACGGATAATAGTAATAGTAATAAGAATAATAATAACAGTTATAGCGATAATAATAATAGTAATAAGGATTAATAATAATAGTTATACGGATAAAGACAAGAGTAATGCGGATAGCAACAATAGTAATAAGAATAATAATAACAGTTATAGCGATAATAATAATAGTAACAAGAATAATAATAACAGTTATAGCGATAATAATAATAATAATAAGGATAATAATAATAGTCATAAGGAGAAAGACAAGAGGAATAGGGATAATAATAATAGTAACAAGAATAATAGTAACAGTTATAGCGATAATAATAATAATAATAAGGATAATAATAATAGTTATAAGGAGAAAGACAAGAGGAATAGGGATAATAATAATAGTAACAAGAATAATAATAACAGTTATAGCGATAATAATAATAGTAATAAGAATAATAATAACAGTTACAGCGATAATAATAATAGTATTAAGCATAATAATAACTGTTATAGCGATAATAATAATAATAATAAGGATAATTATAATAGTTATAAGGAGAAAGAAAAGAGGAATCTGGATAATAATAATAGTAACAAGAATAATAATAACAGTTATAGCGATAATTATAATAGTATTATGGATAATAATAACAGTTATAGCGATAATAATAATAGTTATAAGGAGAAAGACAAGAGGAATAGGGATAATAATAATAGTAACAAGAATAATAATAACACTTATAGCGATAATAATAATAGTATTAAGGATAATAATAACAGTTATAGCGATAATAATAATAGTTAGAAGGATAAAGGGAAGAGTAATACGGATAGTAACAATAGAATAAGCATAATAATAACAGTTATAGCGATAATAATAATAGTAATAACAAGAATAATAACAGTTATAGCGATAATAATAATAGTAATAAGGATTAATAATATAGTTATATGGATAAGGACAAGAGTAATACGGATAGCAACAATAGTAATAAGAATAATAATAACAGTTATAGCGATAATAATAATAATAATAAGGATAATAATAATAATTATAAGGAGAAAGACAAGAGGAATAGGGATAATATTAATAGCAACAAGAATAATAGTAACAGTTATAGCGATAATAATAATAATAATAAGGATAATGATAATAGTTATAAGGATAAAGACAAGAGTAATAGAGATAGTAACAATAGAATAAGCATAATAATAACAGTTATAGCGATAATAATAATAATAATAAGGATAATAATAACAGTTATAGCGATAATAATAATAGTAATAAGGATTAATAATAATAGTTATACGGATAAAGACAAGAGTAATGCGGATAGCAACAATAGTAATAAGAATAATAATAACAGTTATAGCGATAATAATAATAGTAACAAGAATAATAATAACAGTTATAGCGATAATAATAATAATAATAAGGATAATAATAATAGTCATAAGGAGAAAGACAAGAGGAATAGGGATAATAATAATAGTAACAAGAATAATAGTAACAGTTATAGCGATAATAATAATAATAATAAGGATAATAATAATAGTTATAAGGAGAAAGACAAGAGGAATAGGGATAATAATAATAGTAACAAGAATAATAATAACAGTTGTAGCGATAATAATAATAGTTATAAGGAGAGAGACAAGAGGAATAGGGATAATAATAATAGTAACAAGAATAATAATAACAGTTATAGCGATAATAATAATAGTATTAAGGATAATAATAACAGTTATAGCGATAATAATAATAGTTATAAGGATAAAGGCAAGAGTAATACGGATAGTAACAATAGAATAAGCATAATAATAACAGTTATAGCGATAATAATAATAATAAAAAGGATAATTATAATAGTTATAAGGAGAAAGAAAAGAGGAATCTGGATAATAATAATAGTAACAAGAATAATAATAACAGTTATAGCGATAATTATAATAGTATTAAGGATAATAATAACAGTTATAGCGATAATAATAATAGTTATAAGGAGAAAGACAAGAGGAATAGGGATAATAATAATTGTAACAAGAATAATAATAACAGTTATAGCGATAATAATAATAGTATTAAGGATAATAATAACAGTTATAGCGATAATAATAATAGTTATAAGGATAAAGGGAAGAGTAATACGGATAGTAACAATAGAATAAGCATAATAATAACAGTTATAGCGATAATAATAATAGTAATAACAAGAATAATAACAGTTATAGCGATAATAATAATAGTAATAAGGACTAATAATAATAGTTATATGGATAAAGACAAGAGTAATACGGATAGCAACAATAGTAATAAGAATAATAATAACAGTTATAGCGATAATAATAATAGTAACAAGAATAATAATAACAGTTATAGCGATAATAATAATAGTATTAAGGATAGTAATAACAGTTATAGCGATAATAATAATAGTTATAAGGATAAAGGCAAGAGTAATACGGATAGTAACAATAGAATAAGCATAATAATAACAGTTATAGCGATAATAATAATAGTAATAAGAATAATAATAACAGTTACAGCGATAATAATAATAGTATTAAGCATAATAATAACAGTTATAGCGATAATAATAATAATCATAAGGATAATTATAATAGTTATAAGGAGAAAGAAAAGAGGAATCTGGATAATAATAATAGTAACAAGAATAATAATAACAGTTATAGCGATAATAATAATAGTTATAAGGAGAAAGACAAGAGGAATAGGGATAATAATAATAGTAACAAGAATAATAATAACACTTATAGCGATAATAATAATAGTGTTAAGGATAATAATAACAGTTATAGCGATAATAATAATAGTTATAAGGATAAAGGGAAGAGTAATACGGATAGTAACAATAGAATAAGCATAATAATAACAGTTATAGCGATATAAATAATAGTAATAAGGATTAATAATAATAGTTATATGGATAAAGACAAGAGTAATACGGATAGCAACAATAGTAATAGTAACAAGAATAATAATAACAGTTATAGCGATAATAATAATAGTATTAAGGATAACAATAACAGTTGTAGCGATAATAATAATAGTTATAAGGATAAAGGCAAGAGTAATACGGATAGTAACAATAGAATAAGCATAATAATAACAGTTATAGCGATAATAATAATAGTAATAAGAATAATAATAACAGTTACAGCGATAATAATAATAGTATTAAGCATAATAATAACAGTTATAGCGATAATAATAATAATAATAAGGATAATAATAATAATTATAAGGAGAAAGACAAGAGGAATAGGGATAATAATAATAGCAACAAGAATAATAGTAACAGTTATAGCGATAATAATAATAATAATAAGGATAATGATAATAGTTATAAGGATAAAGACAAGAGTAATAGAGATAGTAACAATAGAATAAGCATAATAATAACAGTTATAGCGATAATAATAATAGTATTAAGGATAATAATAATAGTAATAAGGATAATAATAATAGTAATAACAATAATAATAACAGTTATAGCGATAATAATAATAGTAATAAGGATTAATAATAATAGTTATATGGATAAAGACAAGAGTAATGCGGATAGCAACAATAGTAATAAGAATAATAATAACAGTTATAGCGATAATAATAATAGTAACAAGAATAATAATAACACTTATAGCGATAATAATAATAGTATTAAGGATAATAATAACAGTTATAGCGATAATAATAATAGTATTATGGATAATAATAACAGTTATAGCGATAATAATAATAGTTATAAGGAGAAAGACAAGAGGAATAGGGATAATAATAATAGTAACAAGAATAATAATAACACTTATAGCGATAATAATAATAGTGTTAAGGATAATAATAACAGTTATAGCGATAATAATAATAGTAATAAGGAGAATAATAACAGTTATAGCGATAATAATAATAGTAATAAGGATTAATAATATAGTTATATGGATAAAGACAAGAGTAATACGGATAGCAACAATAGTAATAAGAATAATAATAACAGTTATAGCGATAATAATAATAATAATAAGGATAATAATAATAATTATAAGGAGAAAGACAAGAGGAATAGGGATAATATTAATAGCAACAAGAATAATAGTAACAGTTATAGCGATAATAATAATACTAATAAGGATAATGATAATAGTTATAAGGATAAAGACAAGAGTAATAGAGATAGTAACAATAGAATAAGCATAATAATAACAGTTATAGCGATAATAATAATAATAATAAGGATAATAATAACAGTTATAGCGATAATAATAATAATAATAAGGATAATAATAATAGTTATAAGGATAAAGACAAGAGGAATACGGATAATAGTAATAGTAATAAGAATAATAATAACAGTTATAGCGATAATAATAATAGTAATAAGGATTAATAATAATAGTTATACGGATAAAGACAAGAGTAATGCGGATAGCAACAATAGTAATAAGAATAATAATAACAGTTATAGCGATAATAGTAATAGTAACAAGAATAATAATAACAGTTATAGCGATAATAATAATAATAATAAGGATAATAATAATAGTCATAAGGAGAAAGACAAGAGGAATAGGGATAATAATAATAGTAACAAGAATAATAGTAACAGTTATAGCGATAATAATAATAGTATTAAGGATAAAGACAAGAGTAATAGGGATAGTAACAATAGAATAACCATAATAATAACAGTTATAGCGATAATAATAATAGTAATAAGGATAATAATAATAGTTATAAGGAGAAAGACAAGAGGAATAGGGATAATAATAATAGTAACAAGAATAATAATAACAGTTATAGCGATAATAATAATAGTAATAAGAATAATAATAACAGTTACAGCGATAATAATAATAGTATTAAGCATAATAATAACTGTTATAGCGATAATAATAATAATAATAAGGATAATTATAATAGTTATAAGGAGAAAGAAAAGAGGAATCTGGATAATAATAATAGTAACAAGAATAATAATAACAGTTATAGCGATAATTATAATAGTATTATGGATAATAATAACAGTTATAGCGATAATAATAATAGTTATAAGGAGAAAGACAAGAGGAATAGGGATAATAATAATAGTAACAAGAATAATAATAACACTTATAGCGATAATAATAATAGTATTAAGGATAATAATAACAGTTATAGCGATAATAATAATAGTTAGAAGGATAAAGGGAAGAGTAATACGGATAGTAACAATAGAATAAGCATAATAATAACAGTTATAGCGATAATAATAATAGTAATAACAAGAATAATAACAGTTATAGCGATAATAATAATAGTAATAAGGATTAATAATATAGTTATATGGATAAGGACAAGAGTAATACGGATAGCAACAATAGTAATAAGAATAATAATAACAGTTATAGCGATAATAATAATAATAATAAGGATAATAATAATAATTATAAGGAGAAAGACAAGAGGAATAGGGATAATATTAATAGCAACAAGAATAATAGTAACAGTTATAGCGATAATAATAATAATAATAAGGATAATGATAATAGTTATAAGGATAAAGACAAGAGTAATAGAGATAGTAACAATAGAATAAGCATAATAATAACAGTTATAGCGATAATAATAATAATAATAAGGATAATAATAACAGTTATAGCGATAATAATAATAGTAATAAGGATTAATAATAATAGTTATATGGATAAAGACAAGAGTAATGCGGATAGCAACAATAGTAATAAGAATAATAATAACAGTTATAGCGATAATAATAATAGTAACAAGAATAATAATAACAGTTATAGCGATAATAATAATAATAATAAGGATAATAATAATAGTCATAAGGAGAAAGACAAGAGGAATAGGGATAATAATAATAGTAACAAGATAATAGTAACAGTTATAGCGATAATAATAATAATAATAAGGATAATAATAATCGTTATAAGGAGAAAGACAAGAGGAATAGGGATAATAATAATAGTAACAAGAATAATAATAACAGTTATAGCGATAATAATAATAGTTATAAGGAGAGAGACAAGAGGAATAGGGATAATAATAATAGTAACAAGAATAATAATAACAGTTATAGCGATAATAATAATAGTATTATGGATAATAATAACAGTTATAGCGATAATAATAATAGTTATAAGGAGAAAGACCAGAGGAATGGCGATAATAATAATAGTAACAAGAATAATAATAACACTTATAGCGATAATAATAATAGTATTAAGGATAATAATAACAGTTATAGCGATAATAATAATAGTTAGAAGGATAAAGGGAAGAGTAATACGGATAGTAACAATAGAATAAGCATAAAGTAACAGTTATAGCGATAATAATAATAGTAATAACAAGAATAATAACAGTTATAGCGATAATAATAATAATAATAAGGATAATAATAATAGTTATAAGGATAAAGACAAGAGGAATACGGATAATAGTAATAGTAATAAGAATAATAATAACAGTTATAGCGATAATAATAATAGTAATAAGGATTAATAATAATAGTTATACGGATAAAGACAAGAGTAATGCGGATAGCAACAATAGTAATAAGAATAATAATAACAGTTATAGCGATAATAATAATAGTAACAAGAATAATAATAACAGTTATAGCGATAATAATAATAATAATAAGGATAATAATAATAGTCATAAGGAGAAAGACAAGAGGAATAGGGATAATAATAATAGTAACAAGAATAATAGTAACAGTTCTAGCGATAATAATAATAATAATAAGGATAATAATAATAGTTATAAGGAGAAAGACAAGAGGAATAGGGATAATAATAATAGTAACAAGAATAATAATAACAGTTATAGCGATAATAATAATAGTATTAAGGATAATAATAACAGTTATAGCGATAATAATAATAGTTATAAGGAGAGAGACAAGAGGAATAGGGATAATAATAATAGTAACAAGAATAATAATAACAGTTATAGCGATAATAATAATAGTATTAAGGATAATAATAACAGTTATAGCGATAATAATAATAGTTATAAGGATAAAGGCAAGAGTAATACGGATAGTAACAATAGAATAAGCATAATAATAACAGTTATAGCGATAATAATAATAATAAAAAGGATAATTATAATAGTTATAAGGAGAAAGAAAAGAGGAATCTGGATAATAATAATAGTAACAAGAATAATAATAACAGTTATAGCGATAATAATAATAGTATTAAGGATAATAATAACAGTTATAGCGATAATAATAATAGTTAGAAGGATAAAGGGAAGAGTAATACGGATAGTAACAATAGAATAAGCATAATAATAACAGTTATAGCGATAATAATAATAGTAATAACAAGAATAATAACAGTTATAGCGATAATAATAATAGTAACAAGAATAATAATAACAGTTATAGCGATAATAATAATAATAATAAGGATAATAATAATAATTATAAGGAGAAAGACAAGAGGAATAGGGATAATAATAATAGCAACAAGAATAATAGTAACAGTTATAGCGATAATAATAATAATAATAAGGATAATGATAATAGTTATAAGGATAAAGACAAGAGTAATAGAGATAGTAACAATAGAATAAGCATAATAATAACAGTTATAGCGATAATAATAATAGTATTAAGGATAATAATAATAGTAATAAGGATAATAATAATAGTAATAACAATAATAATAACAGTTATAGCGATAATAATAATAGTAATAAGGATTAATAATAATAGTTATATGGATAAAGACAAGAGTAATGCGGATAGCAACAATAGTAATAAGAATAATAATAACAGTTATAGCGATAATAATAATAGTAACAAGAATAATAATAACACTTATAGCGATAATAATAATAGTATTAAGGATAATAATAACAGTTATAGCGATAATAATAATAGTATTATGGATAATAATAACAGTTATAGCGATAATAATAATAGTTATAAGGAGAAAGACAAGAGGAATAGGGATAATAATAATAGTAACAAGAATAATAATAACACTTATAGCGATAATAATAATAGTGTTAAGGATAATAATAACAGTTATAGCGATAATAATAATAGTAATAAGGAGAATAATAACAGTTATAGCGATAATAATAATAGTAATAAGGATTAATAATATAGTTATATGGATAAAGACAAGAGTAATACGGATAGCAACAATAGTAATAAGAATAATAATAACAGTTATAGCGATAATAATAATAATAATAAGGATAATAATAATAATTATAAGGAGAAAGACAAGAGGAATAGGGATAATATTAATAGCAACAAGAATAATAGTAACAGTTATAGCGATAATAATAATACTAATAAGGATAATGATAATAGTTATAAGGATAAAGACAAGAGTAATAGAGATAGTAACAATAGAATAAGCATAATAATAACAGTTATAGCGATAATAATAATAATAATAAGGATAATAATAACAGTTATAGCGATAATAATAATAATAATAAGGATAATAATAATAGTTATAAGGATAAAGACAAGAGGAATACGGATAATAGTAATAGTAATAAGAATAATAATAACAGTTATAGCGATAATAATAATAGTAATAAGGATTAATAATAATAGTTATACGGATAAAGACAAGAGTAATGCGGATAGCAACAATAGTAATAAGAATAATAATAACAGTTATAGCGATAATAGTAATAGTAACAAGAATAATAATAACAGTTATAGCGATAATAATAATAATAATAAGGATAATAATAATAGTCATAAGGAGAAAGACAAGAGGAATAGGGATAATAATAATAGTAACAAGAATAATAGTAACAGTTATAGCGATAATAATAATAGTATTAAGGATAAAGACAAGAGTAATAGGGATAGTAACAATAGAATAACCATAATAATAACAGTTATAGCGATAATAATAATAGTAATAAGGATAATAATAATAGTTATAAGGAGAAAGACAAGAGGAATAGGGATAATAATAATAGTAACAAGAATAATAATAACAGTTATAGCGATAATAATAATAGTAATAAGAATAATAATAACAGTTACAGCGATAATAATAATAGTATTAAGCATAATAATAACTGTTATAGCGATAATAATAATAATAATAAGGATAATTATAATAGTTATAAGGAGAAAGAAAAGAGGAATCTGGATAATAATAATAGTAACAAGAATAATAATAACAGTTATAGCGATAATTATAATAGTATTATGGATAATAATAACAGTTATAGCGATAATAATAATAGTTATAAGGAGAAAGACAAGAGGAATAGGGATAATAATAATAGTAACAAGAATAATAATAACACTTATAGCGATAATAATAATAGTATTAAGGATAATAATAACAGTTATAGCGATAATAATAATAGTTAGAAGGATAAAGGGAAGAGTAATACGGATAGTAACAATAGAATAAGCATAATAATAACAGTTATAGCGATAATAATAATAGTAATAACAAGAATAATAACAGTTATAGCGATAATAATAATAGTAATAAGGATTAATAATATAGTTATATGGATAAGGACAAGAGTAATACGGATAGCAACAATAGTAATAAGAATAATAATAACAGTTATAGCGATAATAATAATAATAATAAGGATAATAATAATAATTATAAGGAGAAAGACAAGAGGAATAGGGATAATATTAATAGCAACAAGAATAATAGTAACAGTTATAGCGATAATAATAATAATAATAAGGATAATGATAATAGTTATAAGGATAAAGACAAGAGTAATAGAGATAGTAACAATAGAATAAGCATAATAATAACAGTTATAGCGATAATAATAATAATAATAAGGATAATAATAACAGTTATAGCGATAATAATAATAGTAATAAGGATTAATAATAATAGTTATATGGATAAAGACAAGAGTAATGCGGATAGCAACAATAGTAATAAGAATAATAATAACAGTTATAGCGATAATAATAATAGTAACAAGAATAATAATAACAGTTATAGCGATAATAATAATAATAATAAGGATAATAATAATAGTCATAAGGAGAAAGACAAGAGGAATAGGGATAATAATAATAGTAACAAGATAATAGTAACAGTTATAGCGATAATAATAATAATAATAAGGATAATAATAATCGTTATAAGGAGAAAGACAAGAGGAATAGGGATAATAATAATAGTAACAAGAATAATAATAACAGTTATAGCGATAATAATAATAGTTATAAGGAGAGAGACAAGAGGAATAGGGATAATAATAATAGTAACAAGAATAATAATAACAGTTATAGCGATAATAATAATAGTATTATGGATAATAATAACAGTTATAGCGATAATAATAATAGTTATAAGGAGAAAGACCAGAGGAATGGCGATAATAATAATAGTAACAAGAATAATAATAACACTTATAGCGATAATAATAATAGTATTAAGGATAATAATAACAGTTATAGCGATAATAATAATAGTTAGAAGGATAAAGGGAAGAGTAATACGGATAGTAACAATAGAATAAGCATAAAGTAACAGTTATAGCGATAATAATAATAGTAATAACAAGAATAATAACAGTTATAGCGATAATAATAATAATAATAAGGATAATAATAATAGTTATAAGGATAAAGACAAGAGGAATACGGATAATAGTAATAGTAATAAGAATAATAATAACAGTTATAGCGATAATAATAATAGTAATAAGGATTAATAATAATAGTTATACGGATAAAGACAAGAGTAATGCGGATAGCAACAATAGTAATAAGAATAATAATAACAGTTATAGCGATAATAATAATAGTAACAAGAATAATAATAACAGTTATAGCGATAATAATAATAATAATAAGGATAATAATAATAGTCATAAGGAGAAAGACAAGAGGAATAGGGATAATAATAATAGTAACAAGAATAATAGTAACAGTTCTAGCGATAATAATAATAATAATAAGGATAATAATAATAGTTATAAGGAGAAAGACAAGAGGAATAGGGATAATAATAATAGTAACAAGAATAATAATAACAGTTATAGCGATAATAATAATAGTATTAAGGATAATAATAACAGTTATAGCGATAATAATAATAGTTATAAGGAGAGAGACAAGAGGAATAGGGATAATAATAATAGTAACAAGAATAATAATAACAGTTATAGCGATAATAATAATAGTATTAAGGATAATAATAACAGTTATAGCGATAATAATAATAGTTATAAGGATAAAGGCAAGAGTAATACGGATAGTAACAATAGAATAAGCATAATAATAACAGTTATAGCGATAATAATAATAATAAAAAGGATAATTATAATAGTTATAAGGAGAAAGAAAAGAGGAATCTGGATAATAATAATAGTAACAAGAATAATAATAACAGTTATAGCGATAATAATAATAGTATTAAGGATAATAATAACAGTTATAGCGATAATAATAATAGTTAGAAGGATAAAGGGAAGAGTAATACGGATAGTAACAATAGAATAAGCATAATAATAACAGTTATAGCGATAATAATAATAGTAATAACAAGAATAATAACAGTTATAGCGATAATAATAATAGTAACAAGAATAATAATAACAGTTATAGCGATAATAATAATAATAATAAGGATAATAATAATAGTCATAAGGAGAAAGACAAGAGGAATAGGGATAATAATAATAGTAACAAGAATAATAGTAACAGTTATAGCGATAATAATAATAATAATAAGGATAATAATAATAGTTATAAGGAGAAAGACAAGAGGAATAGGGATAATAACAATAGTAACAAGAATAATAATAACAGTTATAGCGATAATAATAATAGTAATAAGAATAATAATAACAGTTACAGCGATAATAATAATAGTATTAAGCATAATAATAACAGTTATAGCGATAATAATAATAATAATAAGGATAATTATAATAGTTATAAGGAGAAAGAAAAGAGGAATCTGGATAATAATAATAGTAACAAGAATAATAATAACAGTTGTAGCGATAATTATAATAGTATTATGGATAATAATAACAGTTATAGCGATAATAATAATAGTTATAAGGAGAAAGACAAGAGGAATAGGGATAATAATAATAGTAACAAGAATAATAATAACACTTATAGCGATAATAATAATAGTATTAAGGATAATAATAACAGTTATAGCGATAATAATAATAGTTAGAAGGATAAAGGGAAGAGTAATACGGATAGTAACAATAGAATAAGCATAATAATAACAGTTATAGCGATAATAATAATAGTAATAACAAGAATAATAACAGTTATAGCGATAATAATAATAGTAATAAGGATTAATAATATAGTTATATGGATAAAGACAAGAGTAATACGGATAGCAACAATAGTAATAAGAATAATAATAACAGTTATAGCGATAATAATAATAATAATAAGGATAATAATAATAATTATAAGGAGAAAGACAAGAGGAATAGGGATAATATTAATAGCAACAAGAATAATAGTAATAGTTATAGCGATAATAATAATAATAATAAGGATAATGATAATAGTTATAAGGATAAAGACAAGAGTAATAGAGATAGTAACAATAGAATAAGCATAATAATAACAGTTATAGCGATAATAATAATAATAATAAGGATAATAATAACAGTTATAGCGATAATAATAATAGTAATAAGGATTAATAATAATAGTTATATGGATAAAGACAAGAGTAATGCGGATAGCAACAATAGTAATAAGAATAATAATAACAGTTATAGCGATAATAATAATAGTAACAAGAATAATAATAACAGTTATAGCGATAATAATAATAATAATAAGGATAATAATAATAGTCATAAGGAGAAAGACAAGAGGAATAGGGATAATAATAATAGTAACAAGATAATAGTAACAGTTATAGCGATAATAATAATAATAATAAGGATAATAATAATAGTTATAAGGAGAAAGACAAGAGGAATAGGGATAATAATAATAGTAACAAGAATAATAATAACAGTTATAGCGATAATAATAATAGTTATAAGGAGAGAGACAAGAGGAATAGGGATAATAATAATAGTAACAAGAATAATAATAACAGTTATAGCGATAATAATAATAGTATTAAGGATAATAATAACAGTCATAGCGATAATAATAACAGTTATAAGGATAATGGCAAGAGTAATACGGATAGTAACAATAGAATAAGCATAATAATAACAGTTATAGCGATAATAATAATAGTAATAAGAATAATAATAACAGTTATAGCGATAATAATAATAGTATTAAGGATAATAATAGCAGTTATAGCGATAATTATAATAGTTATAAGGAGAAAGAAAAGAGGAATCTGGATAATAATAATAGTAACAAGAATAATAATAACAGTTATAGCGATAATAATAATAGTATTATGGATAATAATAACAGTTATAGCGATAATAATAATAGTTATAAGGAGAAAGACAAGAGGAATAGGGATAATAATAATAGTAACAAGAATAATAATAACACTTATAGCGATAATAATAATAGTATTAAGGATAATAATAACAGTTATAGCGATAATAATAATAGTTAGAAGGATAAAGGGAAGAGTAATACGGATAGTAACAATAGAATAAGCATAATAATAACAGTTATAGCGATAATAATAATAGTAATAACAAGAATAATAACAGTTATAGCGATAATAATAATAGTAATAAGGATTAATAATATAGTTATATGGATAAAGACAAGAGTAATACGGATAGCAACAATAGTAATAAGAATAATAATAACAGTTATAGCGATAATAATAATAATAATAAGGATAATAATAATAATTATAAGGAGAAAGACAAGAGGAATAGGGATAATATTAATAGCAACAAGAATAATAGTAACAGTTATAGCGATAATAATAATAATAATAAGGATAATGATAATAGTTATAAGGATAAAGACAAGAGTAATAGAGATAGTAACAATAGAATAAGCATAATAATAACAGTTATAGCGATAATAATAATAATAATAAGGATAATAATAACAGTTATAGCGATAATAATAATAATAATAAGGATAATAATAATAGTTATAAGGATAAAGACAAGAGGAATACGGATAATAGTAATAGTAATAAGAATAATAATAACAGTTATAGCGATAATAATAATAGTAATAAGGATTAATAATAATAGTTATACGGATAAAGACAAGAGTAATGCGGATAGCAACAATAGTAATAAGAATAATAATAACAGTTATAGCGATAATAATAATAGTAACAAGAATAATAATAACAGTTATAGCGATAATAATAATAATAATAAGGATAATAATAATAGTCATAAGGAGAAAGACAAGAGGAATAGGGATAATAATAATAGTCACAAGAATAATAGTAACAGTTATAGCGATAATAATAATAATAATAAGGATAATAATAATAGTTATAAGGAGAAAGACAAGAGGAATAGGGATAATAATAATAGTAACAAGAATAATAATAACAGTTATAGCGATAATAATAATAGTATTAAGGATAATAATAACAGTTATAGCGATATTAATAATAGTTATAAGGAGAGAGACAAGAGGAATAGGGATAATAATAATAGTAACAAGAATAATAATAACAGTTATAGCGATAATAATAATAGTATTAAGGATAATAATAACAGTTATAGCGATAATAATAATAGTTATAAGGATAAAGGCAAGAGTAATACGGATAGTAACAATAGAATAAGCATAATAATAACAGTTATAGCGATAATAATAATAATAAAAAGGATAATTATAATAGTTATAAGGAGAAAGAAAAGAGGAATCTGGATAATAATAATAGTAACAAGAATAATAATAACAGTTATAGCGATAATAATAATAGTATTAAGGATAATAATAACAGTTATAGCGATAATAATAATAGTTATAAGGAGAAAGACAAGAGGAATAGGGATAATAATAATTGTAACAAGAATAATAATAACAGTTATAGCGATAATAATAATAGTATTAAGGATAATAATAACAGTTATAGCGATAATAATAATAGTTATAAGGATAAAGGGAAGAGTAATACGGATAGTAACAATAGAATAAGCATAATAATAACAGTTATAGCGATAATAATAATAGTAATAACAAGAATAATAACAGTTATAGCGATAATAATAATAGTAATAAGGACTAATAATAATAGTTATATGGATAAAGACAAGAGTAATACGGATAGCAACAATAGTAATAAGAATAATAATAACAGTTATAGCGATAATAATAATAGTAACAAGAATAATAATAACAGTTATAGCGATAATAATAATAGTATTAAGGATAGTAATAACAGTTATAGCGATAATAATAATAGTTATAAGGATAAAGGCAAGAGTAATACGGATAGTAACAATAGAATAAGCATAATAATAACAGTTATAGCGATAATAATAATAGTAATAAGAATAATAATAACAGTTACAGCGATAATAATAATAGTATTAAGCATAATAATAACAGTTATAGCGATAATAATAATAATAATAAGGATAATTATAATAGTTATAAGGAGAAAGAAAAGAGGAATCTGGATAATAATAATAGTAACAAGAATAATAATAACAGTTATAGCGATAATAATAATAGTATTATGGATAATAATAACAGTTATAGCGATAATAATAATAGTTATAAGGAGAAAGACAAGAGGAATAGGGATAATAATAATAGTAACAAGAATAATAATAACACTTATAGCGATAATAATAATAGTGTTAAGGATAATAATAACAGTTATAGCGATAATAATAATAGTTATAAGGATAAAGGGAAGAGTAATACGGATAGTAACAATAGAATATGCATAATAATAACAGTTATAGCGATAATAATAATAGTAATAAGGATTAATAATAATAGTTATATGGATAAAGACAAGAGTAATACGGATAGCAACAATAGTAATAGTAACAAGAATAATAATAACAGTTATAGCGATAATAATAATAGTATTAAGGATAACAATAACAGTTGTAGCGATAATAATAATAGTTATAAGGATAAAGGCAAGAGTAATACGGATAGTAACAATAGAATAAGCATAATAATAACAGTTATAGCGATAATAATAATAGTAATAAGAATAATAATAACAGTTACAGCGATAATAATAATAGTATTAAGCATAATAATAACAGTTATAGCGATAATAATAATAATAATAAGGATAATAATAATAATTATAAGGAGAAAGACAAGAGGAATAGGGATAATAATAATAGCAACAAGAATAATAGTAACAGTTATAGCGATAATAATAATAATAATAAGGATAATGATAATAGTTATAAGGATAAAGACAAGAGTAATAGAGATAGTAACAATAGAATAAGCATAATAATAACAGTTATAGCGATAATAATAATAGTATTAAGGATAATAATAATAGTAATAAGGATAATAATAATAGTAATAACAATAATAATAACAGTTATAGCGATAATAATAATAGTAATAAGGATTAATAATAATAGTTATATGGATAAAGACAAGAGTAATGCGGATAGCAACAATAGTAATAAGAATAATAATAACAGTTATAGCGATAATAATAATAGTAACAAGAATAATAATAACACTTATAGCGATAATAATAATAGTATTAAGGATAATAATAACAGTTATAGCGATAATAATAATAGTTAGAAGGATAAAGGGAAGAATAATACGGATAGTAACAATAGAATAAGCATAATAATAACAGTTATAGCGATAATAATAATAGTAATAACAAGAATAATAACAGTTATAGCGATAATAATAATAGTAATAAGGATTAATAATATAGTTATATGGATAAAGACAAGAGTAATACGGATAGCAACAATAGTAATAAGAATAATAATAACAGTTATAGCGATAATAATAATAATAATAAGCATAATAATAATAATTATAAGGAGAAAGACAAGAGGAATAGGGATAATATTAATAGCAACAAGAATAATAGTAACAGTTATAGCGATAATAATAATAATAATAAGGATAATGATAATAGTTATAAGGATAAAGACAAGAGTAATAGAGATAGTAACAATAGAATAAGCATAATAATAACAGTTATAGCGATAATAATAATAATAATAAGGATAATAATAACAGTTATAGCGATAATAATAATAATAATAAGGATAATAATAATAGTTATAAGGATAAAGACAAGAGGAATACGGATAATAGTAATAGTAATAAGAATAATAATAACAGTTATAGCGATAATAATAATAGTAATAAGGATTAATAATAATAGTTATACGGATAAAGACAAGAGTAATGCGGATAGCAACAATAGTAATAAGAATAATAATAACAGTTATAGCGATAATAATAATAGTAACAAGAATAATAATAACAGTTATAGCGATAATAATAATAATAATAAGGATAATAATAATAGTCATAAGGAGAAAGACAAGAGGAATAGGGATAATAATAATAGTAACAAGAATAATAGTAACAGTTATAGCGATAATAATAATAATAATAAGGATAATAATAATAGTTATAAGGAGAAAGACAAGAGGAATAGGGATAATAATAATAGTAACAAGAATAATAATAACAGTTATAGCGATAATAATAATAGTAATAAGAATAATAATAACAGTTACAGCGATAATAATAATAGTATTAAGCATAATAATAACAGTTATAGCGATAATAATAATAATAATAAGGATAATTATAATAGTTATAAGGAGAAAGAAAAGAGGAATCTGGATAATAATAATAGTAACAAGAATAATAATAACAGTTATAGCGATAATAATAATAGTATTATGGATAATAATAACAGTTATAGCGATAATAATAATAGTTATAAGGAGAAAGACAAGAGGAATAGGGATAATAATAATAGTAACAAGAATAATAATAACACTTATAGCGATAATAATAATAGTATTAAGGATAATAATAACAGTTATAGCGATAATAATAATAGTTAGAAGGATAAAGGGAAGAGTAATACGGATAGTAACAATAGAATAAGCATAATAATAACAGTTATAGCGATAATAATAATAGTAATATCAAGAATAATAACAGTTATAGCGATAATAATAATAGTAATAAGGATTAATAATATAGTTATATGGATAAAGACAAGAGTAATACGGATAGCAACAATAGTAATAAGAATAATAATAACAGTTATAGCGATAATAATAATAATAATAAGGATAATAATAATAATTATAAGGAGAAAGACAAGAGGAATAGGGATAATATTAATAGCAACAAGAATAATAGTAACAGTTATAGCGATAATAATAATAATAATAAGGATAATGATAATAGTTATAAGGATAAAGACAAGAGTAATAGAGATAGTAACAATAGAATAAGCATAATAATAACAGTTATAGCGATAATAATAATAATAATAAGGATAATAATAACAGTTATAGCGATAATAATAATAGTAATAAGGATTAATAATAATAGTTATATGGATAAAGACAAGAGTAATGCGGATAGCAACAATAGTAATAAGAATAATAATAACAGTTATAGCGATAATAATAATAGTAACAAGAATAATAATAACAGTTATAGCGATAATAATAATAATAATAAGGATAATAATAATAGTCATAAGGAGAAAGACAAGAGGAATAGGGATAATAATAATAGTAACAAGAATAATAGTAACAGTTATAGCGATGATAATAATAATAATAAGGATAATAATAATAGTTATAAGGAGAAAGACAAGAGGAATAGGGATAATAATAATAGTAACAAGAATAATAATAACAGTTATAGCGATAATAATAATAGTTATAAGGAGAGAGACAAGAGGAATAGGGATAATAATAATAGTAACAAGAATAATAATAACAGTTATAGCGATAATAATAATAGTATTAAGGATAATAATAACAGTCATAGCGATAATAATAAGAGTTATAAGGATAAAGGCAAGAGTAATACGGATAGTAACAATAGAATAAGCATAATAATAACAGTTATAGCGATAATAATAATAATAATAAGGATAATAATAATAGTCATAAGGAGAAAGACAAGAGGAATAGGGATAATAATAATAGTAACAAGAATAATAGTAACAGTTATAGCGATAATAATAATAATAATAAGGATAATAATAATAGTTATAAGGAGAAAGACAAGAGGAATAGGGATAATAATAATAGTAACAAGAATAATAATAACAGTTATAGCGATAATAATAATAGTATTAAGGATAATAATAACAGTTATAGCGATAATAATAATAGTTATAAGGAGAGAGACAAGAGGAATAGGGATAATAATAATAGTAACAAGAATAATAATAACAGTTATAGCGATAATAATAATAGTATTAAGGATAATAATAACAGTTATAGCGATAATAATAATAGTTATAAGGATAAAGGCAAGAGTAATACGGATAGTAACAATAGAATAAGCATAATAATAACAGTTATAGCGATAATAATAATAGTAATAAGTATAATAATAACAGTTACAGCGATAATAATAATAGTATTAAGCATAATAATAACAGTTATAGCGATAATAATAATAATAATAAGGATAATTATAATAGTTATAAGGAGAAAGAAAAGAGGAATCTGGATAATAATAATAGTAACAAGAATAATAATAACAGTTATAGCGACAATAATAATAGTATTATGGATAATAATAACAGTTATAGCGATAATAATAATAGTTATAAGGAGAAAGACAAGAGGAATAGGGATAATAATAATAGTAACAAGAATAATAATAACACTTATAGCGATAATAATAATAGTATTAAGGATAATAATAACAGTTATAGCGATAATAATAATAGTTAGAAGGATAAAGGGAAGAGTAATACGGATAGTAACAATAGAATAAGCATAATAATAACAGTTATAGCGATAATAATAATAGTAATAACAAGAATAATAACAGTTATAGCGATAATAATAATAGTAATAAGGATTAATAATATAGTTATATGGATAAAGACAAGAGTAATACGGATAGCAACAATAGTAATAAGAATAATAATAACAGTTATAGCGATAATAATAATAATAATAAGGATAATAATAATAATTATAAGGAGAAAGACAAGAGGAATAGGGATAATATTAATAGCAACAAGAATAATAGTAACAGTTATAGCGATAATAATAATAATAATAAGGATAATGATAATAGTTATAAGGATAAAGACAAGAGTAATAGAGATAGTAACAATAGAATAAGCATAATAATAACAGTTATAGCGATAATAATAATAGTAACAAGAATAATAATAACAGTTATAGCGATAATAATAATAATAATAAGGATAATAATAATAGTTATAAGGATAAATACAAGAGGAATAGGGATAATAGTAATAGTAATAAGAATAATAGTAACAGTTATAGCGATAATAATAATAGTAATAAGGATTAATAATAATAGTTATATGGATAAAGACAAGAGTAATACGGATAGCAACAATAGTAATAAGAATAATAATAACAGTTATAGCGATAATAATAATAGGCATAAGGATAATGATAATAGTTATAAGGATAAAGACAGGAGTAATAGAGATAGTAACAATAGAATAAGCATAATAATAACAGTTATAGCGATAATAATAATAGTAATAAGGATAATAAAAACAGTTATAGCGATAATAATAATAGTAATAAGGATTAATAATAATAGTTATATGGATAAAGACAAGAGTAATACGGATAGCAACAATAGTAATAAGAATAATAATAACAGTTATAGCGATAATAATAATAGTACTAAGGATAAAGGCAAGAGTAATACGGACAGTAATGATAGTAACAAGAATAATAATAACAGTTATAGCGATAATAATAATAGTACTAAGGATAAAGGCCAGAGTAATACGGACTGTAATAATAGTAACAAGAATAATAATAACAGTTATAGCGATAATAATAATAGTCATAAGGATAATGATAACAGTTATAAGGATAAAGACAGGAGTAATAGAGATAGTAACAATAGAATAAGCATAATAATAATAGTTATAGCGATAATAATAATAGTATTAAGGATAATAATAACAGTTATAGCGATAATAAAAATAATAATAAGGATAATAATAATAGTTATAAGGAGAAAGACAAGAGTAATAGAGATAGTAAGAATAGAATAAGCATAATAATAACAGTTATAGCGATAATAATAATAGTAATAAGGATAATAATAACAGTTATAGCGATAATAATAATAATAATAAGGATAATAATAATAGTTATAATGATAAAGGCAAGAGTAATACGGATAGTAACAATAGAATAAGCATAATTATAACAGTTATAGCGATAATAATAATAATAATAAGGATAATAATAATAGTTATAAGGAGAAAGACAAGAGGAATAGGGATAATAATAATAATAACAGTTATAGCGATAATAATAATAGTACTAAGGATAAAGGCAAGAGTAATACGGATAGTAACAATAGAATAAGAATAATAGTAAAAGTTATAGCGATAATAATAATAGTAATAACAATAATAATAACAGTTATAGCTATAATAATAATAGTAATAAGGATAATAATAATAGTTATAAGGAGAAAGACAAGAGGAATAGGGATAATAATAATAATAGTATCAGGAATAATAATAACAGTTATTGCGATAATAATAATAGTATTAAGGATAATAATAACAGTTATAGCGATAATAATAATAGTATTATGGATAATAATAACAGTTACAGCGATAATAATAATAGTAACAAGAATAATAATAACAGTTATAGCGATAATAATAATAATAATAATAAGGATAATAATAATAGTTATAAGGATAAAGACAAGAGGAATACGGTTAATAGTAATAGTAATAAGAATAATAATAACAGTTATAGCGATAATAATAATAATAATAAGGATAATAATAATAGTTATAAGGATAAAGACAAAAGGAATACGAATAATAGTAATAGTAATAAGAATAATAATAACAGTTATAGCAATAATAATAATAGTATTGAGGATAATAATAATTGTAATAAGGATAATAATAATAGTAATAAGAATAATAATAACAGTTATAGCGATAATAATAATAGTCATAAGGATAATGATAATAGTTATAAGGATAAATACAGGAGTAATAGAGATAGTAACAATAGAATAAGCATAATAATAATAGTTATAGCGATAATAATAATAGTAATATAGATAGTAATAACAGTTATAGCGATAATAATAATAATAATAAGGATAATAATAATAGTTATAAGGATAAATACAAGAGGAATAGGGATAATAGTACTAATAATAAGAATAATAATAACAGTTATAGCGATAATAATAATAGTAATAAGGATAACAATAACAGTTATAGCGATAATAATAATAGTATTGAGGATAATAATAATAGTAATAAGGATAATAATAATAGTTATAAGGAGAAAGACAAGAGGAATAGGGATAATAATAATAGTAACAAGAATAATAATAACAGTTATAGCGATAATAATAATAGTACTAAGGATAAAGGCAAGAGTAATACGGACTGTAATAATAGTAACAAGAATAATAATAACAGTTATAGCGATAATAATAATAGGCATAAGGATAATGATAATAGTTATAAGGATAAAGACAGGAGTAATAGAGATAGTAACAATAGAATAAGCATAATAATAACAGTTATAGCGATAATAATAATAGTAATAAGGATAATAAAAACAGTTATAGCGATAATAATAATAGTAATAAGGATTAATAATAATAGTTATATGGATAAAGACAAGAGTAATACGGATAGCAACAATAGTAATAAGAATAATAATAACAGTTATAGCGATAATAATAATAGTAACAAGAATAATAATAACAGTTATGGCGATAATAATAATAATAATAAGGATAATAATAATAGTTATAAGGAGAAAGACAAGAGGAATAGGGATAATAATAATAGCAACAAGAATAATAGTAACAGTTATAGCGATAATAATAATAATAATAAGGATAATAATAATGGTTATAAGGAGAAAGACAAGAGGAATAGGGATAATAATAATAGTAACAAGAATAATAATAACAGTTATAGCGATAATAATAATAGTACTAAGGATAAAGGCAAGAGTAATACGGACAGTAATAATAGTAACAAGAATAATAATAACAGTTATAGCGATAATAATAATAGTCATAAGGATAATGATAACAGTTTTAAGGATAAAGACAGGAGTAATAGAGATAGTAACAATAGAATAAGCATAATAATAATAGTTATAGCGATAATAATAATAGTATTAAGGATAATAATAACAGTTATAGCGATAATAAAAATAATAATAAGGATAATAATAATAGTTATAAGGAGAAAGACAAGAGTAATAGAGATAGTAAGAATAGAATAAGCATAATAATAACAGTTATAGCGATAATAATAATAGTAATTAGGATAATAATAACAGTTATAGCGATAATAATAATAGTAATAAGGATAATAAAAACAGTTATAGCGATAATAATAATAGTAATAAGGATTAATAATAATAGTTATATGGATAAAGACAAGAGTAATACGGATAGCAACAATAGTAATAAGAATAATAATAACAGTTATAGCGATAATAATAATAGTAACAAGAATAATAATAACAGTTATGGCGATAATAATAATAATAATAAGGATAATAATAATAGTTATAAGGAGAAAGACAAGAGGAATAGGGATAATAATAATAGCAACAAGAATAATAGTAACAGTTATAGCGATAATAATAATAATAATAAGGATAATAATAATGGTTATAAGGAGAAAGACAAGAGGAATAGGGATAATAATAATAGTAACAAGAATAATAATAACAGTTATAGCGATAATAATAATAGTACTAAGGATAAAGGCAAGAGTAATACGGACAGTAATAATAGTAACAAGAATAATAATAACAGTTATAGCGATAATAATAATAGTCATAAGGATAATGATAACAGTTTTAAGGATACAGACAGGAGTAATAGAGATAGTAACAATAGAATAAGCATAATAATAATAGTTATAGCGATAATAATAATAGTATTAAGGATAATAATAACAGTTATAGCGATAATAAAAATAATAATAAGGATAATAATAATAGTTATAAGGAGAAAGACAAGAGTAATAGAGATAGTAAGAATAGAATAAGCATAATAATAACAGTTATAGCGATAATAATAATAGTAATTAGGATAATAATAACAGTTATAGCGATAATAATAATAATAATAAGGATAATAATAATAGTTATAATGATAAAGGCAAGAGTAATACGGATAGTAACAATAGAATAAGCATAATTATAACAGTTATAGCGATAATAATAATAATAATAAGGATAATAATAATAGTTATAAGGAGAAAGACAAGAGGAATAGGGATAATAATAATAATAACAGTTATAGCGATAATAATAATAGTACTAAGGATAAAGGCAAGAGTAATACGGATAGTAACAATAGAATAAGAATAATAGTAAAAGTTATAGCGATAATAATAATAGTAATAACAATAATAATAACAGTTATAGCTATAATAATAATAGTAATAAGGATTAATAATAATAGTTATATGGATAAAGACAAGAGTAATACGGATAGTAACAATAGTAATAAGAATAATAATAACAGTTATACTGATAATAATAATAGTATTAAGGATAATAATAACAGTTATAGCGATAATAATAATAGTTATAAGGGGAAAGACAAGAGGAATAGGGATAATAATAATAGTAACAAGAATAATAATAACAGTTATAGCGATAATAATAATAGTATTAAGGATAATAATAACAGTTATAGCGATAGTAATAATAGTAATAAGGATAAAGACAAGGGTAGTAGGGATAATACTAATAGTAATAAGAATAATAATAACAGTTATTGCGATAATAATAACAGTAGGAATGATAATAAGAGCAGTTATAGAGATAATAATAATAGTAATAAGGATAATAATAATAGTTATAAGGATAAAGGCAAGAGGAATAGGGATAATAGTAATAGTAATAAGAATAATAGTAATAACAATAATAATAACAGTTATAGCTATAATAATAATAGTATTAAGGACAATAATAACAGTTGTAGCGATAATAATAATAGTTATAAGGATAAAGGCAAGAGGAATAGGGATAATAATAATAGTAACAAGAATAATAATAACAGTTATAGCGATAATAATAATAGTATTAAGGATAATAATAACAGTTATAGCGATAATAATAATAGTAATAAGATTAATAGTAACAGTTATAGCGATAATAATAACAGTAGGAATGATAATAAGAGCAGTTATAGAGATAATAATAATAGTTATAAGGATAAAGACAATAGTAATAGGGATAGTAACAATAGAATAAGCATAATAATAACAGTTATAGCGACAATAATAATAGTAATTAGGAGAATAATAATAATAATAATAATAAGGATAATAATAATAGTTATAAGAAGAAAGACAAGAGGAATAGGGATAATAATAATCGCAACAAGAATAATAATAACAGTTATAGCGATAATAATAATAGTAATAAGGATAATAATAATAGTTATAAGGAGAAAGACAAGAGGAATAGGGATAATAATAATAATAGTATCAGGAATAATAATAACAGTTATTCCGATAATAATAATAGTATTAAGGATAATAATAACAGTTATAGCGATAATAATAATAGTATTATGGATAATAATAACAGTTACAGCGATAATAATAATAGTAACAAGAATAATAATAACAGTTATAGCGATAATAATAATAATAATAATAAGGATAATAATAATAGTTATAAGGATAAAGACAAGAGGAATACGGTTAATAGTAATAGTAATAAGAATAATAATAACAGTTATAGCGATAATAATAATAATAATAAGGATTAATAATAATAGTTATATGGATAAAGACAAGAGTAATACGGATAGCAACAATAGTAATAAGAATAATAATAACAGTTATAGCGATAATAATAATAGTAACAAGAATAATAATAACAGTTATAGCGATAATGATAATAATAATAATAATAAGGATAATAATAGTAGTTATAAGGATAAAGACAAGAGGAATACGGTTAATAGTAATAGTAATAAGAATAATAATAACAGTTATAGCGATAATAATAATAATAATAAGGATAATAATAATAGTTATAAGGATAAAGACAAAAGGAATACGAATAATAGTAATAGTAATAAGAATAATAATAACAGTTATAGCAATAATAATAATAGTATTGAGGATAATAATAATTGTAATAAGGATAATAATAATAGTAATAAGAATAATAATAACAGTTATAGCGATAATAATAATAGTCATAAGGATAATGATAATAGTTATAAGGATAAATACAGGAGTAATAGAGATAGTAACAATAGAATAAGCATAATAATAATAGTTATAGCGATAATAATAATAATAATAAGGATAATAATAATAGTTATAAGGAGAATGACAAGAGGAATTTGGATAATAATAATAGTAACAAGAATAATAACAACAGTTATAGCGATAATAATAATAATAATAAGGATAATAATAATAGTTATAAGGATAAAGACAAGGGCAATAGCGATAATAATAATAGTAACAAGAATAATAATAACAGTTATAGCGATAATAATAATAATAATAAGGATAATAATAATAGTTATAAGGATAAATACAAGAGGAATAGGGATAATAGTAATAGTAATAAGAATAATAGTAACAGTTATAGCGATAATAATAATAGTTATAAGGGGAAAGACAAGAGGAATAGGGATAATAATAATAGTAACAAGAATAATAATAACAGTTATAGCGATAATAATAATAGTATTAAGGATAATAATAACAGTTATAGCGATAATAATAATAGTAATAAGGATAAAGACAAGGGTAGTAGGGATAATACTAATAGTAATAAGAATAATAATAACAGTTATTGCGATAATAATAACAGTAGGAATGATAATAAGAGCAGTTATAGAGATAATAATAATAGTAATAAGGATAATAATAATAGTTATAAGGATAAAGGCAAGAGGAATAGGGATAATAGTAATAGTAATAAGAATAATAGTAATAACAATAATAATAACAGTTATAGCTATAATAATAATAGTAATAAGGAATAAATAATAATAGTTATATGGATAAAGACGAGAGTAATACGGATAGTAACAATAGTAATAAGAATAATAATAGCAGTTATACTGATAATAATAATAGTATTAAGGATAATAATAACAGTTATAGCGATAATAATAATAGTTATAAGGGGAAAGACAAGAGGAATAGGGATAATAATAATAGTAACAAGAATAATAATAACAGTTATAGCGATAATAATAATAGTATTAAGGATAATAATAACAGTTATAGCGATAATAATAATAGTAATAAGATTAATAGTAACAGTTATAGCGATAATAATAACAGTAGGAATGATAATAAGAGCAGTTATAGAGATAATAATAATAGTTATAAGGATAAAGACAATAGTAATAGGGATAGTAACAATAGAATAAGCATAATAATAACAGTTATAGCGACAATAATAATAGTAATTAGGAGAATAATAATAATAATAATAATAAGGATAATAATAATAGTTATAAGAAGAAAGACAAGAGGAATAGGGATAATAATAATCGCAACAAGAATAATAATAACAGTTATAGCGATAATAATAATAGTAATAAGGATAATAATAATAGTTATAAGGAGAAAGACAAGAGGAATAGGGATAATAATAATAATAGTATCAGGAATAATAATAACAGTTATTCCGATAATAATAATAGTATTAAGGATAATAATAACAGTTATAGCGATAATAATAATAGTATTATGGATAATAATAACAGTTACAGCGATAATAATAATAGTAACAAGAATAATAATAACAGTTATAGCGATAATAATAATAATAATAATAAGGATAATAATAATAGTTATAAGGATAAAGACAAGAGGAATACGGTTAATAGTAATAGTAATAAGAATAATAATAACAGTTATAGCGATAATAATAATAATAATAAGGATTAATAATAATAGTTATATGGATAAAGACAAGAGTAATACGGATAGCAACAATAGTAATAAGAATAATAATAACAGTTATAGCGATAATAATAATAATAATAAGGATAATAATAATAGTTATAAGGATAAAGACAAAAGGAATACGAATAATAGTAATAGTAATAAGAATAATAATAACAGTTATAGCAATAATAATAATAGTATTGAGGATAATAATAATTGTAATAAGGATAATAATAATAGTAATAAGAATAATAATAACAGTTATAGCGATAATAATAATAGTCATAAGGATAATGATAATAGTTATAAGGATAAATACAGGAGTAATAGAGATAGTAACAATAGAATAAGCATAATAATAATAGTTATAGCGATAATAATAATAATAATAAGGATAATAATAATAGTTATAAGGAGAATGACAAGAGGAATTTGGATAATAATAATAGTAACAAGAATAATAACAACAGTTATAGCGATAATAATAATAATAATAAGGATAATAATAATAGTTATAAGGATAAAGACAAGGGCAATAGCGATAATAATAATAGTAACAAGAATAATAATAACAGTTATAGTGATAATAATAATAATAATAAGGATAATAATCATAGTTATAAGGATAAATACAAGAGGAATAGGGATAATAGTAATAGTAATAAGAATAATAGTAACAGTTATAGCGATAATAATAATAGTAATAAGGATTAATAATAATAGTTATATGGATAAAGACAAGAGTAATACGGATAGCAACAATAGTAATAAGAATAATAATAACAGTTATAGCGATAATAATAATAGTAACAAGAATAATAATAACAGTTATAGCGATATTAATAATAATAATAATAATAAGGATAATAATAGTAGTTATAAGGATAAAGACAAGAGGAATACGGTTAATAGTAATAGTAATAAGAATAATAATAACAGTTATAGCGATAATAATAATAATAATAATAATAAGGATAATAATAGTAGTTATAAGGATAAAGACAAGAGGAATACGGTTAATAGTAATAGTAATAAGAATAATAATAACAGTTATAGCGATAATAATAATAGTCATAAGGATAATGATAATAGTCATAAGGATAATGATAATAGTTATAAGGATAAATACAGGAGTAATAGAGATAGTAACAATAGAATAAGCATAATAATAATAGTTATAGCGATAATAATAATAGTAATATAGATAGTAATAACAGTTATAGCGATAATAATAATAATAATAAGGATAATAATAATAGTTATAAGGATAAATACAAGAGGAATAGGGATAATAGTACTAGTAATAAGAATAATAACAACAGTTATAGCGATAATGATAATAGTAATAAGGATAACAATAACAGTTATAGCGATAATAATAATAATAATAAGGATAATAATAATAGTTTTAAGGAGAAAGACCAGAGGAATAGGGATAATAATAATAGTAACAAGAATAATAAGAACAGTTATAGCGATAATAATAATAATAATAAGGATAATAATAATAGTTATAAGGAGAAAGACAAGAGGAATAGGGATAATAATAATAGTAACAAGAATAATAATAACAGATATAGCGGTAATAATAATAGTTATAAGGATAAAGACAAGAGGAATACGGACTGTAATAATAGTAACAAGAATAATAATAACGGTTATAGCGATAATAATAATAGTCATAAGGATAATGATAATAGTTATAAGGATAAAGACAGGAGTAATAGAGATAGTAACAATAAAATAAGCATAATAATAACAGTTATAGCTATAATAATAATAGTAATAAGGATTAATAATAATAGTTATATGGATAAAGACAAGAGTAATACGGATAGTAACAATAGTAATAAGAATAATAATAACAGTTATACTGATAATAATAATAGTATTAAGGATAATAATAACAGTTATAGCGATAATAATAATAGTTATAAGGGGAAAGACAAGAGGAATAGGGATAATAATAATAGTAACAGGAATAATAATAACAGTTATAGCGATAATAATAATAGTATTAAGGATAATAATAACAGTTATAGCGATAATAATAATAGTAATAAGGATAAAGACAAGGGTAGTAGGGATAATAATAATAGTAATAAGAATAATAATAACAGTTATTGCGATAATAATAACAGTAGGAATGATAATAAGAGCAGTTATAGAGATAATAATAATAGTAATAAGGATAATAATAATAGTAATAAGGATAATAATAATAGTTATAAGGATAAAGGCAAGAGGAATAGGGATAATAGTAATAGTAGTAAGAGTAATAGTAATAACAATAATAATAACAGTTATAGCTATAATAATAATAGTAATAAGGAATAAATAATAATAATAGTTATATGGATAAAGACGAGAGTAATACGGATAGTAACAATAGTAATAAGAATAATAATAACAGTTATACTGATAATAATAATAGTATTAAGGATAATAATAACAGTTATAGCGATAATAATAATAGTTATAAGGGGAAAGACAAGGGCAATAGCGATAATAATAATAGTAACAAGAATAATAATAACAGTTATAGCGATAATAATAATAATAATAAGGATAATAATAATAGTTATATGGATAAAGACAAGAGTAATACGGATAGCAACAATAGTAATAAGAATAATAATAACAGTTATAGCGATAATAATAATAGTAACAAGAATAATAATAACAGTTATAGCGATAATAATAATAATAATAATAATAAGGATAATAATAGTAGTTATAAGGATAAAGACAAGAGGAATACGGTTAATAGTAATAGTAATAAGAATAATAATAACAGTTATAGCGATAATAATAATAATAATAATAATAAGGATAATAATAGTAGTTATAAGGATAAAGACAAGAGGAATACGGTTAATAGTAATAGTAATAAGAATAATAATAACAGTTATAGCGATAATAATAATAGTCATAAGGATAATGATAATAGTTATAAGGATAAATACAGGAGTAATAGAGATAGTAACAATAGAATAAGCATAATAATAATAGTTATAGCGATAATAATAATAGTAATATAGATAGTAATAACAGGTATAGCGATAATAATAATAATAATAAGGATAATAATAATAGTTATAAGGATAAATACAAGAGGAATAGGGATAATAGTACTAGTAATAAGAATAATAACAACAGTTATAGCGATAATGATAATAGTAATAAGGATAACAATAACAGTTATAGCGATAATAATAATAATAATAAGGATAATAATAATAGTTTTAAGGAGAAAGACCAGAGGAATAGGGATAATAATAATAGTAACAAGAATAATAAGAACAGTTATAGCGATAATAATAATAATAATAAGGATAATAATAATAGTTATAAGGAGAAAGACAAGAGGAATAGGGATAATAATAATAGTAACAAGAATAATAATAACAGATATAGCGGTAATAATAATAGTTATAAGGATAAAGACAAGAGGAATACGGACTGTAATAATAGTAACAAGAATAATAATAACGGTTATAGCGATAATAATAATAGTCATAAGGATAATGATAATAGTTATAAGGATAAAGACAGGAGTAATAGAGATAGTAACAATAAAATAAGCATAATAATAACAGTTATAGCTATAATAATAATAGTAATAAGGATTAATAATAATAGTTATATGGATAAAGACAAGAGTAATACGGATAGTAACAATAGTAATAAGAATAATAATAACAGTTATACTGATAATAATAATAGTATTAAGGATAATAATAACAGTTATAGCGATAATAATAATAGTTATAAGGGGAAAGACAAGAGGAATAGGGATAATAATAATAGTAACAGGAATAATAATAACAGTTATAGCGATAATAATAATAGTATTAAGGATAATAATAACAGTTATAGCGATAATAATAATAGTAATAAGGATAAAGACAAGGGTAGTAGGGATAATAATAATAGTAATAAGAATAATAATAACAGTTATTGCGATAATAATAACAGTAGGAATGATAATAAGAGCAGTTATAGAGATAATAATAATAGTAATAAGGATAATAATAATAGTTATAAGGATAAAGGCAAGAGGAATAGGGATAATAGTAATAGTAGTAAGAATAATAGTAATAACAATAATAATAACAGTTATAGCTATAATAATAATAGTAATAAGGAATAAATAATAATAGTTATATGGATAAAGACGAGAGTAATACGGATAGTAACAATAGTAATAAGAATAATAATAACAGTTATACTGATAATAATAATAGTATTAAGGATAATAATAACAGTTATAGCGATAATAATAATAGTTATAAGGGGAAAGACAAGGGCAATAGCGATAATAATAATAGTAACAAGAATAATAATAACAGTTATAGCGATAATAATAATAATAATAAGGATAATAATAATAGTTATATGGATAAAGACAAGAGTAATACGGATAGCAACAATAGTAATAAGAATAATAATAACAGTTATAGCGATAATAATAATAGTAACAAGAATAATAATAACAGTTATAGCGATAATAATAATAATAATAATAATAAGGATAATAATAGTAGTTATAAGGATAAAGACAAGAGGAATACGGTTAATAGTAATAGTAATAAGAATAATAATAACAGTTATAGCGATAATAATAATAATAATAAGGATAATAATAATAGTTATAAGGATAAAGACAAAAGGAATACGAATAATAGTAATAGTAATAAGAATAATAATAACAGTTATAGCGATAATAATAATAGTATTGAGGATAATAATAATTGTAATAAGGATAATAATAATAGTAATAAGAATAATAATAACAGTTACAGCGATAATAATAATAAGAATAAGGATAATAATAATAGTTATAAGGAGAAAGACAAGAGGAATAGGGATAATAATAATAGTAACAAGAATAATAATAACAGCTATAGCGATAATAATAATAGTATTAAGGATAATAATAACAGTTATAGCGATAATAATAATAGTAATAAGATTAATAGTAACAGTTATAGCGATAATAATAACAGTAGGAATGATAATAAGAGCAGTTATAGAGATAATAATAATAGTTATAAGGATAAAGACAAGAGTAATAGGGATAGTAACAATAGAATAAGCATAATAATAACAGTTATAGCGACAATAATAATAGTAATTAGGAGAATAATAATAATAATAATTATAAGGATAATAATAATAGTTATAAGAAGAAAGACAAGAGGAATAGGGATAATAATAATCGCAACAAGAATAATAATAACAGTTATAGCGATAATAATAATAGTAATAAGGATAATAATAATAGTTATAAGGAGAAAGACAAGAGGAATAGGGATAATAATAATAGTATCAGGAATAATAATAACAGTTATTGCGATAATAATAATAGTATTAAGGATAATAATAACAGTTATAGCGATAATAATAATAGTATTATGGATAATAATAACAGTTACAGCGATAATAATAATAGTAACAAGAATAATAATAACAGTTATAGCGATAATAATAATAATAATAATAAGGATAATAATAATAGTTATAAGGATAAAGACAAGAGGAATACGGTTAATAGTAATAGTAATAAGAATAATAATAACAGTTATAGCGATAATAATAATAATAATAAGGATAATAATAATAGTTATAAGGAGAAAGACAAGAGGAATAGGGATAATAATAATAGTATCAGGAATAATAATAACAGTTATTGCGATAATAATAATAGTATTAAGGATAATAATAACAGTTATAGCGATAATAATAATAGTATTATGGATAATAATAACAGTTATAGCGATAATAATAATAGTTATAAGGAGAATGACAAGAGGAATAGGGATAATAATAATAGTAACAAGAATAATAACAACAGTTATAGCGATAATAATAATAATAATAAGGATAATAATAATAGTTATAAGGATAAAGACAAGGGCAATAGCGATAATAATAATAGTAACAAGAATAATAATAACAGTTATAGCGATAATAATAATAATAATAAGGATAATAATAATAGTTATAAGGATAAATACAAGAGGAATAGGGATAATAGTAATAGTAATAAGAATAATAGTAACAGTTATAGCGATAATAATAATAGTAATAAGGATTAATAATAATAGTTATATGGATAAAGACAAGAGTAATACGGATAGCAACAATAGTAATAAGAATAATAATAACAGTTATAGCGATAATAATAATAATAATAATAATAAGGATAATAATAGTAGTTATAAGGATAAAGACAAGAGGAATACGGTTAATAGTAATAGTAATAAGAATAATAATAACAGTTATAGCGATAATAATAATAATAATAAGGATAATAATAATAGTTATAAGGATAAAGACAAAAGGAATACGAATAATAGTAATAGTAATAAGAATAATAATAACAGTTATAGCGATAATAATAATAGTATTGAGGATAATAATAATTGTAATAAGGATAATAATAATAGTAATAAGAATAATAATAACAGTTATAGCGATAATAATAATAAGAATAAGGATAATAATAATAGTTATAAGGATAAAGACAAGGGCAATAGCGATAATAATAATAGTAACAAGAATAATAATAACAGTTATAGCGATAATAATAATAATAATAAGGATAATAATAATAGTTATAAGGATAAATACAAGAGGAATAGGGATAATAGTAATAGTAATAAGAATAATAGTAACAGTTATAGCGATAATAATAATAGTAATAAGGATTAATAATAATAGTTATATGGATAAAGACAAGAGTAATACGGATAGCAACAATAGTAATAAGAATAATAATAACAGTTATAGCGATAATAATAATAATAATAATAATAAGGATAATAATAGTAGTTATAAGGATAAAGACAAGAGGAATACGGTTAATAGTAATAGTAATAAGAATAATAATAACAGTTATAGCGATAATAATAATAATAATAAGGATAATAATAATAGTTATAAGGATAAAGACAAAAGGAATACGAATAATAGTAATAGTAATAAGAATAATAATAACAGTTATAGCGATAATAATAATAGTATTGAGGATAATAATAATTGTAATAAGGATAATAATAATAGTAATAAGAATAATAATAACAGTTATAGCGATAATAATAATAAGAATAAGGATAATAATAATAGTTATAAGGAGAAAGACAAGAGGAATAGGGATAATAATAATAGTAACAAGAATAATAATAACAGTTATAGCGATAATAATAATAGTACTAAGGATAAAGGCAAGAGTAATACGGACTGTAATAATAGTAACAAGAATAATAATAACAGTTATAGCGATAATAATAATAGTCATAAGGATAATGATAATAGTTATAAGGATAAATACAGGAGTAATAGAGATAGTAACAATAGAATAAGCATAATAATAATAGTTATAGCGATAATAATAATAGTAATATAGATAGTAATAACAGTTATAGCGATAATAATAATAATAATAAGGATAATAATAATAGTTATAAGGATAAATACAAGAGGAATAGGGATAATAGTACTAGTAATAAGAATAATAATAACAGTTATAGCGATAATAATAATAGTAATAAGGATAACAATAACAGTTATAGCGATAATAATAATAATAATAAGGATAATAATAATAGTTATAAGGAGAAAGACAAGAGGAATAGGGATAATAATAATAGTAACAAGAATAATAATAACAGATATAGCGGTAATAATAATAGTTATAAGGATAAAGACAAGAGGAATACGGATAATAGTAATAGTAATAAGAATATTAATAACAGTTATAGCGATAATAATAATAGTATTGAGGATAATAATAATAGTAATAAGGATAATAATAATAGTTATAAGGAGAAAGACAAGAGGAATAGGGATAATAATAATAGTAACAAGAATAATAATAACAGATATAGCGGTAATAATAATAGTTATAAGGATAAAGACAAGAGGAATACGGACATAGTAATAGTAATAAGAATATTAATAACAGTTATAGCGATAATAATAATAGTATTGAGGATAATAATAATAGTAATAAGGATAATAATAATAGTTATAAGGAGAAAGACAAGAGGAATAGGGATAATAATAATAGTAACAAGAATAATAATAACAGTTATAGCGATAATAATAATAGTACTAAGGATAAAGGCAAGAGCAATACGGACTGTAATAATAGTAACAAGAACAATAATAACAGTTATAGCGATAATAATAATAGTCATAAGGATAATGATAATAGTTATAAGGATAAATACAGGAGTAATAGAGATAGTAACAATAGAAAAAGCATAATAATAATAGTTATAGCGAGAATAATAATAATAATAAGGATAATAATAATAGTTATAAGGATAAATACAAGAGGAATAGGGATAATAGTAATAGTAATAAGAATAATAATAACAGTTATAGCGTTAATAATAATAGTTATAATGATAAAGTCAAGAGTAATACGGATAGTAACAATAGAATAAACATAATAATAACAGTTATAGCGATAATAATAATAGTAATAAGGCTAATAATATCAGTTATAGCGATAATAATCATAATAATAAGGATAATAATAATAGTTTTAAGGAGAAAGACAAGAGGAATAGGGATAATAATAATAGTAACAAGAATAATAATAACAGTTATAGCGATAATAATAATAGTACTAAGGATAAAGGCAAGAGTAATACGGATAGTAACAATAGAATAAGAATAATAGTAACAGTTATAGCGATAATAATAATAGTAATAACAATAATAATAACAGTTATAGCTATAATAATAATAGTAATAAGGATTAATAATAATAGTTATATGGATAAAGACAAGAGTAATACGGATAGTAACAATAGTAATAAGAATAATAATAACAGTTATACTGATAATAATAATAGTATTAAGGATAATAATAACAGTTATAGCGATAATAATAATAGTTATAAGGGGAAAGACAAGAGGAATAGGGATAATAATAATAGTAACAAGAATAATAATAACAGTTATAGCGATAATAATAATAGAGTTAAGGATAATAATAACAGTTATAGCGATAATAATAATAGTAATAAGGATAAAGACAAGGGTAGTAGGGATAATAATAATAGTAATAAGAATAATAATAACAGTTATTGCGATAATAATAACAGTAGGAATGATAATAAGAGCAGTTATAGAGATAATAATAATAGTAATAAGGATAATAATAATAGTTATAAGGATAAAGGCAAGAGGAATAGGGATAATAGTAATAGTAATAAGAATAATAGTAATAACAATAATAATAACAGTTATAGCTATAATAATAATAGTAATAAGGAATAAATAATAATAGTTATATGGATAAAGACGAGAGTAATACGGATAGTAACAATAGTAATAAGAATAATAATAGCAGTTATACTGATAATAATAATAGTATTAAGGATAATAATAACAGTTATAGCGATAATAATAATAGTTATAAGGAGAAAGACAAGAGGAATAGGGATAATAATAATAGTAACAAGAATAATAATAACAGTTATAGCGATAATAATAATAATAATAAGGATAATAATAATAGTTATATGGAGAAAGACAAGAGTAATACGGATAGCAACAATAGTAATAAGAATAATAATAACAGTTATAGCGATAATAATAATAGTAACAAGAATAATAATAATAGTTTTAAGGATAAAGACAAGGGCAATAGCGATAATAATAATAGTAACAAGAATAATAATAACAGTTATAGCGATAATAATAATAGTATTAAGGATAATAATAACAGTTATAGCGATAATAATAATAGTAACAACAATAATAATAACAGTTATAGCGATAATAATAATAATAATAAGGATAATAATAATAGTTATATGGAGAAAGACAAGAGGAATAGGGATAATAATAATAGTAACAAGAATAATAACAACAGTTATATCGATAATAATAATAATAATAAGGATAATAATAATAGTTTTAAGGACAAAGACAAGGGCAATAGCGATAATAATAATAGTAACAAGAATAATAATAACAGTTATAGCGATAATAATAATAATAATAAGGATAATAATAATAGTTATAAGGAGAAAGACAAGAGGAATAGGGATAATAATAATAGTAACAAGAATAATAGTAACAGTTATAGCGATAATAATAATAATAATAAGGATAATAATAATAGTTATAAGGATAAATACAAGAGGAATAGTTATAATAGTAATAGTAATAAGAATAATAATAACAGTTATAGCGATAATAATAATAATAATAAGGATAATAATAATAGTTATAAGGAGAAAGACAAGAGGAATAGGGATAATAATAATAGTAACAAGAATAATAGTAACAGTTATAGCGATAATAATAATAGTAATAACTATTAATAATAATAGTTATATGGATAAAGACAAGAGTAATACGGATAGCAACAATAGTAATAAGAATAATAATAACAGTTATAGCGATAATAATAATAGTAACAAGAATAATAATAACAGTTAAAGCGATAATAATAATAATAATAATAAGGATAATAATAGTAGTTATAAGGATAAAGACAAGAGGAATACGGTTAATAGTAATAGTAATAAGAATAATAATAACAGTTATAGCGATAATAATAATAATAATAAGGATAATAATAATAGTTATAAGGATAAATACAAGAGGAATAGGGATAATAGTAATAGTAATAAGAATAATAAGAACAGTTATAGCGGTAATAATAATAGTATTAAGGATAAAGACAAGAGTAATACGGATAGTAACAATAGTAATAAGAATAATAATAACAGTTATAGCGATAATAATAATAATAATAAGGATAATAATAATAGTTATAAGGATAAATACAAGAGGAATAGTTATAATAGTAATAGTAATAAGAATAATAATAACAGTTATAGCGATAATAATAATAGTTATAAGGAGAAAGACAAGAGGAATGGGGATAATAATAATAGTAACAAGAATAATAACAACAGTTATAGCGATAATAATAATTATAATAAGGATAATAATAATAGTTATAAGGAGAAAGACAAGCGGAATAGGAATAATAATAATAGTAACAAGAATAATAGTAACAGTTATAGCGATAATAATAATAGTAATAACTATTAATAATAATAGTTATATGGATAAAGACAAGAGTAATACGGATAGCAACAATAGTAATAAGAATAATAATAACAGTTATAGCGATAATAATAATAGTATTAAAGATAATAATAACAGTTATAGCGATAATAATAATAGTAATAAGGATAATAATAATAGTTATAAGGATAAAGACAAGGCCAATAGGGATAATAATAATAGTAATAAGAATAATAATAACAGTTACTAGCGAAAATAATAATAGTTATAAGGATAAAGACAAGAATAATAGGGATAGTAACAATAGAATAACCATAATAATAACAGTTATAGCGATAATAATAATAGTATTAAGGATAATAATAACAGTTATAGCGATAATAATAATAGTAATAAGGATAATAATAATAGTTATAAGGATAAAGACAAGGGCAATAGCGATAATAATAATAGTAATAACAATAATAATAACAGTTGTAGCGATAATAATAATAGTTATATGGATAATAATAATAGTTATAAGGAGAAAGACAAGAGGAATAGGGATAATAATAATAGTAACAAGAATAATAATAACAGTTATAGCGATAATAATAATAGTATTAAGGATAATAATAACAGTTATAGCGATAATAATAATAGTAACAAGAATAATAATAACAGTTATAGCGATAATAATAATAATAATAAGGATAATAATAATAGTTATATGGAGAGAGACAAGAGTAATACGGATAGCAACAATAGTAATAAGAATAATAATAACAGTTATAGCGATAATAATAATAGTAACAAGAATAATAATAATAGTTTTAAGGATAACGACAAGGGCAATAGCGATAATAATAATAGTAACAAGAATAATAATAACAGTTATAGCGATAATAATAATAATAATAAGGATAATAATAATAGTTATAAGGAGAAAGACAAGAGGAATAGGGATAATAATAATAGTAACAAGAATAATAGTAACAGTTATAGCGATAATAATAATAATAATAAGGATAATAATAATAGTTATAAGGATAAATACAAGAGGAATAGTTATAATAGTAATAGTAATAAGAATAATAATAACAGTTATAGCGATAATAATAATAATAATAAGGATAATAATAATAGTTATAAGGAGAAAGACAAGAGGAATAGGGATAATAATAATAGTAACAAGAATAATAGTAACAGTTATAGCGATAATAATAATAATAATAAGGATAATAATAATAGTTATAAGGATAAATACAAGAGGAATAGTTATAATAGTAATAGTAATAAGAATAATAATAACAGTTATAGCGATAATAATAATAATAATAAGGATAATAATAATAGTTATAAGGAGAAAGACAAGAGGAATGGGGATAATAATAATAGTAACAAGAATAATAACAACAGTTATAGCGATAATAATAATTATAATAAGGATAATAATAATAGTTATAAGGAGAAAGACAAGCGGAATAGGGATAATAATAATAGTAACAAGAATAATAGTAACAGTTATAGCGATAATAATAATAGTATTAAGGATAAAGACAAGAGTAATAGGGATAGTAACAATAGAATAACCACAATAATAGCAGTTATAGCGATAATAATAATAGTATTAAAGATAATAATAACAGTTATAGCGATAATAATAATAGTAATAAGGATAATAATAATAGTTATAAGGATAAAGACAAGGCCAATAGGGATAATAATAATAGTAATAAGAATAATAATAACAGTTATTAGCGATAATAATAATAGTTATAAGGATAAAGACAAGAGTAATAGGGATAGTAACAATAGAATAACCATAATAATAACAGTTATAGCGATAATAATAATACTATTAAGGATAATAATAGCAGTTATAGCGATAATAATAATAGTTATAAGGATAAATACAAGAGGAATAGGGATAATAGTAATAGTAATAAGAATAATAATAACAGTTATAGCGATAATAATAATAGTTATAAGGAGAAGGACAAGAGGAATGGGGATAATAATGATAGTAACAAGAATAATAACAACAGTTATAGCGATAATAATAATAATAATAAGGATAATAATAATAGTTATAAGGAGAAAGACAAGAGGAATAGGGATAATAATAATAGTAACAAGAATAATAGTAACAGTTATAGCGATAATAATAATACTAATAAGGATTAATAATAATAGTTATATGGATGAAGACAAGAGTAATACGGATAGCAACAATAGTAATAAGATTAATAATAACAGTTATAGCGATAATAATAATAGTAACAAGAATAATAATAACAGTTATAGCGATAATAATAATAGTAACAAGAATAATAATAACAGTTATAGCGATAATAATAATAATAATAATAATAAGGATAATAATAGTAGTTATAAGGATAAAGACAAGAGGAATACGGTTAATAGTAATAGTAATAAGAATAATAATAACAGTTATAGCGATAATAAGAATAATAATAAGGATAATAATAATAGTTATAAGGATAAATACAAGAGGAATAGGGATAATAGTAATAGTAATAAGAATAATAAGAACAGTAATAGCGGTAATAATAATAGTATTAAGGATAAAGACAAGAGTAATAGGGATAGTAACAATAGAATAACCACAATAATAACAGTTATAGCGATAATAATAATAGTATTAAAGATAATAATAACAGTTATAGCGATAATAATAATAGTAATAAGGATAATAATAATAGTTATAAGGATAAAGACAAGGCCAATAGGGATAATAATAATAGTAATAAGAATAATAATAACAGTTACTAGCGAAAATAATAATAGTTATAAGGATAAAGACAAGAATAATAGGGATAGTAACAATAGAATAACCATAATAATTACAGTTATTGCGATAATAATAATAGTATTAAGGATAATAATAACAGTTATAGCGATAATAATAATAGTAATAAGGATAATAATAATAGTTATAAGGATAAAGACAAGGGCAATAGCGATAATAATAATAGTAATAACAATAATAATAACAGTTGTAGCGATAATAATAATAGTTATATGGATAATAATAATAGTTATAAGGAGAAAGACAAGAGGAATAGGGATAATAATAATAGTAACAAGAATAATAATAACAGTTATAGCGATAATAATAATAGTATTAAGGATAATAATAACAGTTATAGCGATAATAATAATAGTAACAAGAATAATAATAACAGTTTATAGCGATGATAATAATAATAATAATAAGGATAATAATAATAGTTATATGGAGAAAGACAAGAGTAATACGGATAGCAACAATAGTAATAAGAATAATAATAACAGTTATAGCGATAATAATAATAGTAACAAGAATAATAATAATAGTTTTAAGGATAAAGACAAGGGCAATAGCGATAATAATAATAGTAACAAGAATAATAATAACAGTTATAGCGATAATAATAATAGTATTAAGGATAATAATAACAGTTATAGCGACAATAATAATAGTAACAAGAATAATAATAACAGTTATAGCGATAATAATAATAATAATAAGGATAATAATAATAGTTATAAGGAGAAAGACAAGAGGAATAGGGATAATAATAATAGTAACAAGAATAATAGTAACAGTTATAGCGATAATAATAATAATAATAAGGATAATAATAATAGTTATAAGGATAAATACAAGAGGAATAGTTATAATAGTAATTAGTAATAAGAATAATAATAACAGTTATAGCGATAATAATAATAATAATAAGGATAATAATAATAGTTATAAGGAGAAAGACAAGAGGAATAGGGATAATAATAATAGTAACAAGAATAATAGTAACAGTTATAGCGATAATAATAATAATAATAAGGATAATAATAATAGTTATAAGGATAAATACAAGAGGAATAGTTATAATAGTAATAGTAATAAGAATAATAATAACAGTTATAGCGATAATAATAATAATAATAAGGATAATAATAATAGTTATAAGGAGAAAGACAAGAGGAATAGGGATAATAATAATAGTAACAAGAATAATAATAACAGTTATAGCGATAATAATAATAGTTATAAGGAGAAAGACAAGAGGAATGGGGATAATAATAATAGTAACAAGAATAATAACAACAGTTATAGCGATAATAATAATTATAATAAGGATAATAATAATAGTTATAAGGAGAAAGACAAGCGGAATAGGGATAATAATAATAGTAACAAGAATAATAGTAACAGTTATAGCGATAATAATAATAGTATTAAGGATAAAGACAAGAGTAATAGGGATAGTAACAATAGAATAACCACAATAATAGCAGTTATAGCGATAATAATAATAGTATTAAAGATAATAATAACAGTTATAGCGATAATAATAATAGTAATAAGGATAATAATAATAGTTATAAGGATAAAGACAAGGCCAATAGGGATAATAATAATAGTAATAAGAATAATAATAACAGTTATTAGCGATAATAATAATAGTTATAAGGATAAAGACAAGAGTAATAGGGATAGTAACAATAGAATAACCATAATAATAACAGTTATAGCGATAATAATAATACTATTAAGGATAATAATAGCAGTTATAGCGATAATAATAATAGTTATAAGGATAAATACAAGAGGAATAGGGATAATAGTAATAGTAATAAGAATAATAATAACAGTTATAGCGATAATAATAATAGTTATAAGGAGAAAGACAAGAGGAATGGGGATAATAATGATAGTAACAAGAATAATAACAACAGTTATAGCGATAATAATAATAATAATAAGGATAATAATAATAGTTATAAGGAGAAAGACAAGAGGAATAGGGATAATAATAATAGTAACAAGAATAATAGTAACAGTTATAGCGATAATAATAATACTAATAAGGATTAATAATAATAGTTATATGGATGAAGACAAGAGTAATACGGATAGCAACAATAGTAATAAGAATAATAATAACAGTTATAGCGATAATAATAATAGTAACAAGAATAATAATAACAGTTATAGCGATAATAATAATAGTAACAAGAATAATAATAACAGTTATAGCGATAATAATAATAATAATAATAATAAGGATAATAATAGTAGTTATAAGGATAAAGACAAGAGGAATACGGTTAATAGTAATAGTAATAAGAATAATAATAACAGTTATAGCGATAATAAGAATAATAATAAGGATAATAATAATAGTTATAAGGATAAATACAAGAGGAATAGGGATAATAGTAATAGTAATAAGAATAATAAGAACAGTAATAGCGGTAATAATAATAGTATTAAGGATAAAGACAAGAGTAATAGGGATAGTAACAATAGAATAACCACAATAATAACAGTTATAGCGATAATAATAATAGTATTAAAGATAATAATAACAGTTATAGCGATAATAATAATAGTAATAAGGATAATAATAATAGTTATAAGGATAAAGACAAGGCCAATAGGGATAATAATAATAGTAATAAGAATAATAATAACAGTTACTAGCGAAAATAATAATAGTTATAAGGATAAAGACAAGAATAATAGGGATAGTAACAATAGAATAACCATAATAATTACAGTTATTGCGATAATAATAATAGTATTAAGGATAATAATAACAGTTATAGCGATAATAATAATAGTAATAAGGATAATAATAATAGTTATAAGGATAAAGACAAGGGCAATAGCGATAATAATAATAGTAATAACAATAATAATAACAGTTGTAGCGATAATAATAATAGTTATATGGATAATAATAATAGTTATAAGGAGAAAGACAAGAGGAATAGGGATAATAATAATAGTAACAAGAATATTAATAACAGTTATAGCGATAATAATAATAGTATTAAGGATAATAATAACAGTTATAGCGATAATAATAATAGTAACAAGAATAATAATAACAGTTATAGCGATGATAATAATAATAATAATAAGGATAATAATAATAGTTATATGGAGAAAGACAAGAGTAATACGGATAGCAACAATAGTAATAAGAATAATAATAACAGTTATAGCGATAATAATAATAGTAACAAGAATAATAATAATAGTTTTAAGGATAAAGACAAGGGCAATAGCGATAATAATAATAGTAACAAGAATAATAATAACAGTTATAGCGATAATAATAATAGTATTAAGGATAATAATAACAGTTATAGCGACAATAATAATAGTAACAAGAATAATAATAACAGTTTATAGCGATAATAATAATAATAATAAGGATAATAATAATAGTTATATGGAGAAAGACAAGAGGAATAGGGATAATAATAATAGTAACAAGAATAATAACAACAGTTATAGCGATAATAATAATAATAATAAGGATAATAATAATAGTTTTAAGGATAAAGACAAGGGCAATAGCGATAATAATAATAGTAACAAGAATAATAATAACAGTTATAGCGATAATAATAATAATAATAAGGATAATAATAATAGTTATAAGGAGAAAGACAAGAGGAATAGGGATAATAATAATAGTAACAAGAATAATAGTAACAGTTATAGCGATAATAATAATAATAATAAGGATAACAATAATAGTTATAAGGATAAATACAAGAGGAATAGTTATAATAGTAATAGTAATAAGAATAATAATAACAGTTTATAGCGATAATAATAATAATAATAAGGATAATATAATAGTTATAAGGAGAAAGACAAGAGGAATAGGGATAATAATAATAGTAACAAGAATAATAGTAACAGTTATAGCGATAATAATAATAGTAATAACTATTAATAATAATAGTTATATGGATAAAGACAAGAGTAATACGGATAGCAACAATAGTAATAAGAATAATAATAACAGTTATAGCGATAATAATAATAGTAACAAGAATAATAATAACAGTTAAAGCGATAATAATAATAATAATAATAAGGATAATAATAGTAGTTATAAGGATAAAGACAAGAGGAATACGGTTAATAGTAATAGTAATAAGAATAATAATAACAGTTATAGCGATAATAATAATAATAATAAGGATAATAATAATAGTTATAAGGATAAATACAAGAGGAATAGGGATAATAGTAATAGTAATAAGAATAATAATAACAGTTATAGCGATAATAATAATAGTAATAAGGATAATAATAATAGTTATAAGGATAAAGACAAGGCCAATAGGGATAATAATAATAGTAATAAGAATAATAATAACAGTTACTAGCGAAAATAATAATAGTTATAAGGATAAAGACAAGAATAATAGGGATAGTAACAATAGAATAACCATAATAATAACAGTTATAGCGATAATAATAATAGTATTAAGGATAATAATAACAGTTATAGCGATAATAATAATAGTAATAAGGATAATAATAATAGTTATAAGGATAAAGACAAGGGCAATAGCGATAATAATAATAGTAATAACAATAATAATAACAGTTGTAGCGATAATAATAATAGTTATATGGATAATAATAATAGTTATAAGGAGAAAGACAAGAGGAATAGGGATAATAATAATAGTAACAAGAATAATAATAACAGTTATAGCGATAATAATAATAGTATTAAGGATAATAATAACAGTTATAGCGATAATAATAATAGTAACAAGAATAATAATAACAGTTATAGCGATAATAATAATAATAATAAGGATAATAATAATAGTTATATGGAGAGAGACAAGAGTAATACGGATAGCAACAATAGTAATAAGAATAATAATAACAGTTATAGCGATAATAATAATAGTAACAAGAATAATAATAATAGTTTTAAGGATAACGACAAGGGCAATAGCGATAATAATAATAGTAACAAGAATAATAATAACAGTTATAGCGATAATAATAATAGTATTAAGGATAATAATAACAGTTATAGCGATAATAATAATAGTAACAAGAATAATAATAACAGTTATAGCGATAATAATAATAATAATAAGGATAATAATAATAGTTATAAGGAGAAAGACAAGAGGAATAGGGATAATAATAATAGTAACAAGAATAATAGTAACAGTTATAGCGATAATAATAATAATAATAAGGATAATAATAATAGTTATAAGGATAAATACAAGAGGAATAGTTATAATAGTAATAGTAATAAGAATAATAATAACAGTTATAGCGATAATAATAATAATAATAAGGATAATAATAATAGTTATAAGGAGAAAGACAAGAGGAATAGGGATAATAATAATAGTAACAAGAATAATAGTAACAGTTATAGCGATAATAATAATAGTAATAACTATTAATAATAATAGTTATATGGATAAAGACAAGAGTAATACGGATAGCAACAATAGTAATAAGAATAATAATAACAGTTATAGCGATAATAATAATAGTAACAAGAATAATAATAACAGTTAAAGCGATAATAATAATAATAATAATAAGGATAATAATAGTAGTTATAAGGATAAAGACAAGAGGAATACGGTTAATAGTAATAGTAATAAGAATAATAATAACAGTTATAGCGGTAATAATAATAGTATTAAGGATAATAATAATAGTTATAAGGAGAAAGACAAGAGGAATAGGGATAATAGTAATAAGAATAATAATAACAGTTATAGCGATAATAATAATAATAATAAGGATAATAATAATAGTTATAAGGAGAAAGACAAGAGGAATAGGGATAATAATAATAGTAACAAGAATAATAGTAACAGTTATAGCGATAATAATAATAATAATAAGGATAATAATAATAGTTATAAGGATAAATACAAGAGGAATAGTTATAATAGTAATAGTAATAAGAATAATAATAACAGTTATAGCGATAATAATAATAGTTATAAGGAGAAAGACAAGAGGAATGGGGATAATAATAATAGTAACAAGAATAATAACAACAGTTATAGCGATAATAATAATTATAATAAGGATAATAATAATAGTTATAAGGAGAAAGACAATCGGAATAGGAATAATAATAATAGTAACAAGAATAATAGTAACAGTTATAGCCATAATAATAATAGTAATAACTATTAATAATAATAGTTATATGGATAAAGACAAGAGTAATACGGATAGCAACAATAGTAATAAGAATAATAATAACAGTTATAGCGAGAATAATAATAGTACCAAGAATAATAATAACAGTTATAGCGATAATAATAATAATAATAAGGATAATAATAATAGTTATAAGGAGAAAGACAAGAGGAATAGAGATAATAATAATAGTAACAAGAATAATAGTAACAGTTATAGCGATAATAATAATAGTATTAAGGATAAAGACAAGAGTAATAGGGATAGTAACAATAGAATAACCATAATAATAACAGTTATAGCGATAATAATAATAGTAATAAGGATAATAATAATAGTTATATGGATAAAGACAAGAGTAATACGGATAGTAACAATAGTAATAAGAATAATAATAACAGTTATAGCGATAATAATAATAGTAACAAGAATAATAGTAACAGTTATAGCGATAATAATAATAATAATAAGGATAATAATAATAGTTATAAGGAGAAAGACAAGAGGAATAGGGATAATAATAATAGTAACAAGAATAATAGTAACAGTTATAGCGATAATAATAATAGTAATAAGGATAATAATAATAGTTATATGGATAAAGACAAGAGTAATACGGATAGTAACAATAGTAATAAGAATAATAATAACAGTTATAGCGATAATAATAATAGTACCAAGAATAATAATAACAGTTATAGCGATAATAATAATAATAATAAGGATAATAATAATAGTTATAAGGAGAAAGACAAGAGGAATAGGGATAATAATAATAGTAACAAGAATAATAGTAACAGTTATAGCGATAATAATAATAGTATTAAGGATAAAGACAAGAGTAATAGGGATAGTAACAATAGAATAACCATAATAATAACAGTTATAGCGATAATAATAATAGTAATAAGAATAATAACAACAGTTATAGCGATAATAATAATAATAATAAGGATGATAATAATAGTTATAAGGAGAAAGACAAAAGGAATAGGGATAATAATAATAGTAACAAGAATAATAATAACAGTTATAGCGGTAATAATAATAGTATTAAGGATAAAGACAAGAGTAATAGGGATAGTAACAATAGAATAACCATAATAATAACAGTTATAGCGATAATAATAATAGTAATAACAATAATAATAACAGTTGTAGCGATAATAACAATATTAAAAAGGATTAATAATAATAGTTATATGGATAAAGACAAGAGTAATACGGATAGTAACAATAGTAATAAGAATAATAATAACAGTAATAGCGATAATAATAATAGTAACAAGAATAATAATAACAGTTATAGCGATAATTATAATAATAATAAGGATAATAATAATAGTTATAAGGATAAATACAAGAGGAATAGGGATAATAGTAATAGTAATAAGAATAATAATAACAGTTATAGCGATAATAATAATAGTAAAAAGGATTAATAATAATAGTTATATGGATAAAGACAAGAGTAATACGGATAGTAACAATAGTAATAAGAATAATAATAACAGTTATAGCGATAATAATAATAGTACCAAGAATAATAATAACAGTTATAGCGATAATAATAATAATAATAAGGATAATAATAATAGTTATAAGGAGAACGACAAGAGGAATAGGGATAATAATAATAGTAACAAGAATAATAGTAACAGTTATAGCGATAATAATAATAGTATTAAGGATAAAGACAAGAGTAATAGGGATAGTAACAATAGAATAACCATAATAATAACAGTTATAGCGATAATAATAATAGTAATAAGGATAATAATAATAGTTATATGGATAAAGACAAGAGTAATACAGATAGTAACAATAGTAATAAGAATAATAATAACAGTTATAGCGATAATAATAATAGTACCAAGAATAATAATAACAGTTATAGCGATAATAATAATAATAATAAGGATAATAATAATAGTTATAAGGAGAAAGACAAGAGGAATAGGGATAATAATAATAGTAACAAAAATAATAGTAACAGTTATAGCGATAATAATAATAGTATTAAGGATAAAGACAAGAGTAATAGGGATAGTAACAATAGAATAACCATAATAATAACAGTTATAGCGATAATAATAATAGTAATAAGAATAATAATAACAGTTATAGCGATAATGATAATAATAATAAGGATGATAATAATAGTTATAAGGAGAAAGACAAGAGGAATAGGGATAATAATAATAGTAACAAGAATAATAGTAACAGTTATAGCGATAATAATAATAATAATAAGGATAATAATAATAGTTATGAGGATAAATACAAGAGGAATAGGGATAATAGTAATAGTAATAAGAATAATAATAACAGTTATAGCGATAATAATAATAGTAAAAAGGATTAATAATAATAGTTATATGGATAAAGACAAGAGTAATACGGATAGTAACAATAGTAATAAGAATAATAATAACAGTTATAGCGATAATAATAATAATAATAAGGATAAAAATAATAGTTATAAGGAGAAAGACAAGAGGAATAGTGATAATAATAATAGTAACAAGAATAATAGTAACAGTTATAGCGATAATAATAATAATAATGAGGATAATAATAATAGTTATAAGGATAAATACAAGAGGAATAGGGATAATAGTAATAGTAATAAGAATAATAATAACAGTTATAGCGATAATAATAATAGTAAAAAGGATTAATAATAATAGTTATATGGATAAAGACAAGAGTAATACGGATAGTAACAATAGTAATAAGAATAATAATAACAGTTATAGCGATAATAATAATAGTACCAAGAATAATAATAACAGTTATAGCGATGATAATAATAATAATAAGGATAATAATAATAGTTATAAGGAGAAAGACAAGAGGAATAGAGATAATAATAATAGTAACAAGAATAATAGTAACAGTTATAGCGATAATAATAATAGTATTAAGGATAAAGACAAGAGTAATAGGGATAGTAACAATAGAATAACCATAATAATAACAGTTATAGCGATAATAATAATAGTAATAAGGATAATAATAATAGTTATATGGATAAAGACAAGAGTAATACGGATAGTAACAATAGTAATAAGAATAATAATAACAGTTATAGCGATAATAATAATAGTAACAAGAATAATAGTAACAGTTATAGCGATAATAATAATAATAATAAGGATAATAATAATAGTTATAAGGAGAAAGACAAGAGGAATAGGGATAATAATAATAGTAACAAGAATAATAGTAACAGTTATAGCGATAATAATAATAGTAATAAGGATAATAATAATAGTTATATGGATAAAGACAAGAGTAATACGGATAGTAACAATAGTAATAAGAATAATAATAACAGTTATAGCGATAATAATAATAGTACCAAGAATAATAATAACAGTTATAGCGATAATAATAATAATAATAAGGATAATAATAATAGTTATAAGGAGAAAGACAAGAGGAATAGGGATAATAATAATAGTAACAAGAATAATAGTAACAGTTATAGCGATAATAATAATAGTATTAAGGATAAAGACAAGAGTAATAGGGATAGTAACAATAGAATAACCATAATAATAACAGTTATAGCGATAATAATAATAGTAATAAGAATAATAATAACAGTTATAGCGATAATAATAATAATAATAAGGATAATAATAATAGTTATAAGGAGAAAGACAAGAGGAATAGAGATAATAATAATAGTAACAAGAATAATAGTAACAGTTATAGCGATAATAATAATAGTATTAAGGATAAAGACAAGAGTAATAGGGATAGTAACAATAGAATAACCATAATAATAACAGTTATAGCGATAATAATAATAGTAATAAGGATAATAATAATAGTTATATGGATAAAGACAAGAGTAATACGGATAGTAACAATAGTAATAAGAATAATAATAACAGTTATAGCGATAATAATAATAGTAACAAGAATAATAGTAACAGTTATAGCGATAATAATAATAATAATAAGGATAATAATAATAGTTATAAGGATAAATACAAGAGGAATAGGGATAATAGTAATAGTAATAAGAATAATAATAACAGTTATAGCGATAATAATAATAGTAAAAAGGATTAATAATAATAGTTATATGGATAAAGACAAGAGTAATACGGATAGTAACAATAGTAATAAGAATAATAATAACAGTTATAGCGATAACAATAATAGTACCAAGAATAATAATAACAGTTATAGCGATAATAATAATAATAATAAGGATAATAATAATAGTTATAAGGAGAAAGACAAGAGGAATAGGGATAATAATAATAGTAACAAGAATAATAGTAACAGTTATAGCGATAATAATAATAGTATTAAGGATAAAGACAAGAGTAATAGGGATAGTAACAATAGAATAACCATAATAATAACAGTTATAGCGATAATAATAATAGTAATAAGGATAATAATAATAGTTATATGGATAAAGACAAGAGTAATACGGATAGTAACAATAGTAATAAGAATAATAATAACAGTTATAGCGATAATAATAATAGTACCAAGAATAATAATAACAGTTATAGCGATAATAATAATAATAATAAGGATAATAATAATAGTTATAAGGAGAAAGACAAGAGGAATAGGGATAATAATAATAGTAACAAGAGTAATAGTAACAGTTATAGCGATAATAATAATAGTAAAAAGGATTAATAATAATAGTTATATGGATAAAGACAAGAGTAATACGGATAGTAACAATAGTAATAAGAATAATAATAACAGTTATAGCGATAATAATAATAGTAACAAGAATAATAATAACAGTTATAGCGATAATAATAATAATAATAAGGATAATAATAATAGTTATAAGGAGAAAGACAAAAGGAATAGTGATAATAATAATAGTAACAAGAATAATAGTAACAGTTATAGCGATAATAATAATAATAATAAGGATAATAATAATAGTTATAAGGATAAATACAAGAGGAATAGGGATAATAGTAATAGTAATAAGAATAATAATAACAGTTATAGCGATAATAATAATAGTACCAAGAATAATAATAACAGTTATAGCGATAATAATAATAATAATAAGGATAATAATAATAGTTATAAGGAGAAAGACAAGAGGAATAGGGATAATAATAATAGTAACAAGAATAATAGTAACAGTTATAGCGATAATAATAATAGTATTAAGGATAAAGACAAGAGTAATAGGGATAGTAACAATAGAATAACCATAATAATAACAGTTATAGCGATAATAATAATAGTAATAAGGATAATAATAATAGTTATATGGATAAAGACAAGAGTAATACGGATAGTAACAATAGTAATAAGAATAATAATAACAGTTATAGCGATAATAATAATAGTACCAAGAATAATAATAACAGTTATAGCGATAATAATAATAATAATAAGGATAATAATAATAGTTATAAGGAGAAAGACAAGAGGAATAGGGATAATAATAATAGTAACAAGAATAATAGTAACAGTTATAGCGATAATAATAGTAGTATTAAGGATAAAGACAAGAGTAATAGGGATAGTAACAATAGAATAACCATAATAATAACAGTTATAGCGATAATAATAATAGTAATAAGAATAATAATAACAGTTATAGCGATAATAATAATAATAATAATAAGGATAATAATAATAGTTATAAGGAGAAAGACAAGAGGAATAGGGATAATAATAATAGTAACAAGAATAATAGTAACAGTTATAGCGATAATAATAATAATAATAAGGATAATAATAATACTTATGAGGATAAATACAAGAGGAATAGGGATAATAGTAATAGTAATAAGAATAATAATAACAGTTATAGCGATAATAATAATAGTAAAAAGGATTAATAATAATAGTTATATGGATAAAGACAAGAGTAATACGGATAGTAACAATAGTAATAAGAATAATAATAACAGTTATAGCGATAATAATAATAATAATAAGGATAATAATAATAGTTATAAGGAGAAAGACAAAAGGAATAGGGATAATAATAATAGTAACAAGAATAATAATAACTGTTAAAGCGATAATAATAATAGTGTTAAGGATAATAATAATAGTTATAAGGATAAAGACAAGAGTAATAGGGATAGTAACAATAGAATAACCATAATAATAACAGTTATAGCGATAATAATAATAGTAATAAGGATAATAATAATAGTTATATGGATAAAGACAAGAGTAATACGGATAGTAACAATAGTAATAAGAATAATAATAACAGTTATAGCGATAATAATAATAGTACCAAGAATAATAATAACAGTTATAGCGATAATAATAATAATAATAAGGATAATAATAATAGTTATAAGGAGAAAGACAAGAGGAATAGGGATAATAATAATAGTAACAAGAATAATAGTAACAGTTATAGCGATAATAATAGTAGTATTAAGGATAAAGACAAGAGTAATAGGGATAGTAACAATAGAATAACCATAATAATAACAGTTATAGCGATAATAATAATAGTAATAAGAATAATAATAACAGTTATAGCGATAATAATAATAATAATAATAAGGATAATAATAATAGTTATAAGGAGAAAGACAAGAGGAATAGGGATAATAATAATAGTAACAAGAATAATAGTAACAGTTATAGCGATAATAATAATAATAATAAGGATAATAATAATACTTATGAGGATAAATACAAGAGGAATAGGGATAATAGTAATAGTAATAAGAATAATAATAACAGTTATAGCGATAATAATAATAGTAAAAAGGATTAATAATAATAGTTATATGGATAAAGACAAGAGTAATACGGATAGTAACAATAGTAATAAGAATAATAATAACAGTTATAGCGATAATAATAATAATAATAAGGATAATAATAATAGTTATAAGGAGAAAGACAAAAGGAATAGTGATAATAATAATAGTAACAAGAATAATAGTAACAGTTATAGCGATAATAATAATAATAATAAGGATAATAATAATAGTTATAAGGATAAATACAAGAGGAATAGGGATAATAGTAATAGTAATAAGAATAATAATAACAGTTATAGCGATAATAATAATAGTAAAAAGGATTAATAATAATAGTTATATGGATAAAGACAAGAGTAATACGGATAGTAACAATAGTAATAAGAATAATAATAACAGTTATAGCGATAATAATAATAGTACCAAGAATAATAATAACAGTTATAGCGATAATAATAATAATAATAAGGATAATAATAATAGTTATAAGGAGAAAGACAAGAGGAATAGGGATAATAATAATAGTAACAAGAATAATAGTAACAGTTATAGCGATAATAATAATAGTATTAAGGATAAAGACAAGAGTAATAGGGATAGTAACAATAGAATAACCATAATAATAACAGTTATAGCGATAATAATAATAGTAATAAGGATAATAATAATAGTTATATGGATAAAGACAAGAGTAATACGGATAGTAACAATAGTAATAAGAATAATAATAACAGTTATAGCGATAATAATAATAGTAACAAGAATAATAGTAACAGTTATAGCGATAATAATAATAATAATAAGGATAATAATAATAGTTATAAGGATAAATACAAGAGGAATAGGGATAATAGTAATAGTAATAAGAATAATAATAACAGTTATAGCGATAATAATAATAGTAAAAAGGATTAATAATAATAGTTATATGGATAAAGACAAGAGTAATACGGATAGTAACAATAGTAATAAGAATAATAATAACAGTTATAGCGATAATAATAATAGTAATAAGGATAATAGTAATAGTTATAAGGATAAAGACAAGGGCAATAGCGATAATAATAATAGTAATAACAATAATAATAACAGTTGTAGCGATAATAATAATAGTAAAAAGGATTAATAATAATAGTTATATGGATAAAGACAAGAGTAATACGGATAGTAACAATAGTAATAAGAATAATAATAACAGTTATAGCGATAATAATAATAGTAACAAGAATAATAGTAACAGTTATAGCGATAATAATAATAATAATAAGGATAATAATAATAGTTATAAGGATAAATACAAGAGGAATAGGGATAATAGTAATAGTAATAAGAATAATAATAACAGTTATAGCGATAATAATAATAGTAAAAAGGATTAATAATAATAGTTATATGGATAAAGACAAGAGTAATACGGATAGTAACAATAGTAATAAGAATAATAATAACAGTTATAGCGATAATAATAATAGTACCAAGAATAATAATAACAGTTATAGCGATAATAATAATAATAATAAGGATAATAATAATAGTTATAAGGAGAAAGACAAGAGGAATAGGGATAATAATAATAGTAACAAGAATAATAGTAACAGTTATAGCGATAATAATAATAGTATTAAGGATAAAGACAAGAGTAATAGGGATAGTAACAATAGAATAACCATAATAATAACAGTTATAGCGATAATAATAATAGTAATAAGGATAATAATAATAGTTATATGGATAAAGACAAGAGTAATACGGATAGTAACAATAGTACCAAGAATAATAATAACAGTTATAGCGATAATAATAATAATAATAAGGATAATAATAATAGTTATAAGGAGAAAGACAAGAGGAATAGGGATAATAATAATAGTAACAAGAATAATAGTAGCAGTTATAGCGATAATAATAATAGTATTAAGGATAAAGACAAGAGTAATAGGGATAGTAACAATAGAATAACCATAATAATAACAGTTATAGCGATAATAATAATAGTAATAAGAATAATAATAACAGTTATAGCGATAATAATAATAATAATAATAAGGATAATAATAATAGTTATAAGGAGAAAGACAAGAGGAATAGGGATAATAATAATAGTAACAATAATAATAACAACAGTTATAGCGATAATAATAATAATAATAAGGATAATAATAATAGTTATAAGGAGAAAGACAAAAGGAATAGTGATAATAATAATAGTAACAAGAATAATAGTAACAGTTATAGCGATAATAATAATAATAATAAGGATAATAATAATAGTTATAAGGATAAATACAAGAGGAATAGGGATAATAGTAATAGTAATAAGAATAATAATAACAGTTATAGCGATAATAATAATAGTAAAAAGGATTAATAATAATAGTTATATGGATAAAGACAAGAGTAATACGGATAGTAACAATAGTAATAAGAATAATAATAACAGTTATAGCGATAATAATAATAGTACCAAGAATAATAATAACAGTTATAGCGATAATAATAATAATAATAAGGATAATAATAATAGTTATAAGGAGAAAGACAAGAGGAATAGGGATAATAATAATAGTAACAAGAATAATAGTAACAGTTATAGCGATAATAATAATAGTATTAAGGATAAAGACAAGAGTAATAGGGATAGTAACAATAGAATAACCATAATAATAACAGTTATAGCGATAATAATAATAGTAATAAGGATAATAATAATAGTTATATGGATAAAGACAAGAGTAATACGGATAGTAACAATAGTAATAAGAATAATAATAACAGTTATAGCGATAATAATAATAGTACCAAGAATAATCATAACAGTTATAGCGATAATAATAATAATAATAAGGATAATAATAATAGTTATAAGGAGAAAGACAAGAGGAATAGGGATAATAATAATAGTAACAAGAATAATAGTAACAGTAATAGCGATAATAATAATAGTATTAAGGATAAAGACAAGAGTAATAGGGATAGTAACAATAGAATAACCATAATAATAACAGTTATAGCGATAATAATAATAGTAATAAGAATAATAATAACAGTTATAGCGATAATAATAATAATAATAAGGATAATAATAATAGTTATAAGGAGAAAGACAAGAGGAATAGGGATAATAATAATAGTAACAAGAATAATAGTAACAGTTATAGCGATAATAATAATAATAATAAGGATAATAATAATAGTTATGAGGATAAATACAAGAGGAATAGGGATAATAGTAATAGTAACAAGAATAATAATAACAGTTATAGCGATAATAATAATAGTAAAAAGGATTAATAATAATAGTTATATGGATAAAGACAAGAGTAATACGGATAGTAACAATAGTAATAAGAATAATAATAACAGTTATAGCGATAATAATAATAGTAACAAGAATAATAATAACAGTTATAGATATAATAATAATAGTATTAAGGATAATAATAACAGTTCTGGCGATAATAATAATAATAATAAGGATAATAATAATAGTTATAAGGATAAATACAAGAGGAATAGGGATAATAGTAATAGTAATAAGAATAATAATAACAGTTATAGCGATAATAATAATAGTTATAAGGAGAAAGACAAGAGGAATAGGGATAATAATAATAGTAACAATAATAATAACAACAGTTATAGCGATAATAATAATAATAATAAGGATAATAATAATAGTTATAAGGAGAAAGACAAAAGGAATAGGGATAATAATAATAGTAACAAGAATAATAATAACAGTTATAGCGGTAATAATAATAGTACCACGAATAATAATAACACTTATAGCGATAATAATAATAATAATAAGGATAATAATAATAGTTATAAGGAGAAAGACAAGAGGAATAGGGATAATAATAATAGTAACAAGAATAATAGTAACAGTTATAGCGATAATAATAATAGTATTAAGGATAAAGACAAGAGTAATAGGGATAGTAACAATAGAATAACCATAATAATAACAGTTATAGCGATAATAATAATAGTAATAAGGATAATAATAATAGTTATATGGATAAAGACAAGAGTAATACGGATAGTAACAATAGTAATAAGAATAATAATAACAGTTATAGCGATAATAATAATAGTAACAAGAATAATAGTAACAGTTATAGCGATAATAATAATAATAATAAGGATAATAATAATAGTTATAAGGATAAATACAAGAGGAATAGGGATAATAGTAATAGTAATAAGAATAATAATAACAGTTATAGCGATAATAATAATAGTAAAAAGGATTAATAATAATAGTTATATGGATAAAGACAAGAGTAATACGGATAGTAACAATAGTAATAAGAATAATAATAACAGTTATAGCGATAATAATAATAGTAATAAGGATAATAGTAATAGTTATAAGGATAAAGACAAGGGCAATAGCGATAATAATAATAGTAATAACAATAATAATAACAGTTGTAGCGATAATAATAATAGTAAAAAGGATTAATAATAATAGTTATATGGATAAAGACAAGAGTAATACGGATAGTAACAATAGTAATAAGAATAATAATAACAGTTATAGCGATAATAATAATAGTAACAAGAATAATAGTAACAGTTATAGCGATAATAATAATAATAATAAGGATAATAATAATAGTTATAAGGATAAATACAAGAGGAATAGGGATAATAGTAATAGTAATAAGAATAATAATAACAGTTATAGCGATAATAATAATAGTAAAAAGGATTAATAATAATAGTTATATGGATAAAGACAAGAGTAATACGGATAGTAACAATAGTAATAAGAATAATAATAACAGTTATAGCGATAATAATAATAGTACCAAGAATAATAATAACAGTTATAGCGATAATAATAATAATAATAAGGATAATAATAATAGTTATAAGGAGAAAGACAAGAGGAATAGGGATAATAATAATAGTAACAAGAATAATAGTAACAGTTATAGCGATAATAATAATAGTATTAAGGATAAAGACAAGAGTAATAGGGATAGTAACAATAGAATAACCATAATAATAACAGTTATAGCGATAATAATAATAGTAATAAGGATAATAATAATAGTTATATGGATAAAGACAAGAGTAATACGGATAGTAACAATAGTACCAAGAATAATAATAACAGTTATAGCGATAATAATAATAATAATAAGGATAATAATAATAGTTATAAGGAGAAAGACAAGAGGAATAGGGATAATAATAATAGTAACAAGAATAATAGTAGCAGTTATAGCGATAATAATAATAGTATTAAGGATAAAGACAAGAGTAATAGGGATAGTAACAATAGAATAACCATAATAATAACAGTTATAGCGATAATAATAATAGTAATAAGAATAATAATAACAGTTATAGCGATAATAATAATAATAATAATAAGGATAATAATAATAGTTATAAGGAGAAAGACAAGAGGAATAGGGATAATAATAATAGTAACAAGAATAATAGTAACAGTTATAGCGATAATAATAATAATAATAAGGATAATAATAATAGTTATGAGGATAAATACAAGAGGAATAGGGATAATAGTAATAGTAATAAGAATAATAATAACAGTTATAGCGATAATAATAATAGTAAAAAGGATTAATAATAATAGTTATATGGATAAAGACAAGAGTAATACGGATAGTAACAATAGTAATAAGAATAATAATAACAGTTATAGCGATAATAATAATAGTAACAAGAATAATAATAACAGTTATAGATATAATAATAATAGTATTAAGGATAATAATAACAGTTCTGGCGATAATAGTAATAATAATAAGGATAATAATAATAGTTATAAGGAGAAAGACAAGAGGAATAGGGATAATAATAATAGTAACAATAATAATAACAACAGTTATAGCGATAATAATAATAATAATAAGGATAATAATAATAGTTATAAGGAGAAAGACAAAAGGAATAGGGATAATAATAATAGTAACAAGAATAATAATAACAGTTATAGCGGTAATAATAATAGTATTAAGGATAAAGACAAGAGTAATAGGGATAGTAACAATAGAATAACCATAATAATAACAGTTATAGCGATAATAATAATAGTAATAAGGATAATAATAATAGTTATAAGGATAAAGACAAGGGCAATAGCGATAATAATAATAGTAATAACAATAATAATAACAGTTGTAGCGATAATAATAATATTAAAAAGGATTAATAATAATAGTTATATGGATAAAGACAAGAGTAATACGGATAGTAACAATAGTAATAAGAATAATAATAACAGTTATAGCGATAATAATAATAGTAACAAGGATAATAGTAATAGTTATAAGGATAAAGACAAGGGCAATAGCGATAATAATAATAGTAATAACAATAATAATAACAGTTGTAGCGATAATAATAATAGTAAAAAGGATTAATAATAATAGTTATAAGGAGAAAGACAAAAGGAATAGGGATAATAATAATAGTAACAAGAATAATAATAACTGTTAAAGCGATAATAATAATAGTGTTAAGGATAATAATAATAGTTATAAGGATAAAGACAAGAGTAATAGGGATAGTAACAATAGAATAACCATAATAATAACAGTTATAGCGATAATAATAATAGTTATAAGGAGAAAGACAAGAGGAATAGGGATAATAGTAATAGAAATAAGAATAATAATAACAGTTATAGCGATAATAATAATAGTTATAAGGAGAAAGACAAGAGGAATAGGGATAATAATAATAGTAACAATAATAATAACAACAGTTATAGCGATAATAATAATAATAATAAGGATAATAATAATAGTTATAAGGAGAAAGACAAAAGGAATAGTGATAATAATAATAGTAACAAGAATAATAGTAACAGTTATAGCGATAATAATAATAATAATAAGGATAATAATAATACTTATGAGGATAAATACAAGAGGAATAGGGATAATAGTAATAGTAATAAGAATAATAATAACAGTTATAGCGATAATAATAATAGTAAAAAGGATTAATAATAATAGTTATATGGATAAAGACAAGAGTAATACGGATAGTAACAATAGTAATAAGAATAATAATAACAGTTATAGCGATAATAATAATAGTAACAAGAATAATAATAACAGTTATAGATATAATAATAATAGTATTAAGAATAATAATAACAGTTCTGGCGATAATAATAATAATAATAAGGATAATAATAATAGTTATAAGGAGAAAGACAAGAGGAATAGGGATAATAATAATAGTAACAATAATAATAACAACAGTTATAGCGATAATAATAATAATAATAAGGATAATAATAATAGTTATAAGGAGAAAGACAAAAGGAATAGGGATAATAATAATAGTAACAAGAATAATAATAACAGTTATAGCGGTAATAATAATAGTATTAAGGATAAAGACAAGAGTAATAGGGATAGTAACAATAGAATAACCATAATAATAACAGTTATAGCGATAATAATAATAGTAATAAGGATAATAATAATAGTTATAAGGATAAAGACAAGGGCAATAGCGATAATAATAATAGTAATAACAATAATAATAACAGTTGTAGCGATAATAATAATATTAAAAAGGATTAATAATAATAGTTATATGGATAAAGACAAGAGTAATACGGATAGTAACAATAGTAATAAGAATAATAATAACAGTTATAGCGATAATAATAATAGTAACAAGGATAATAGTAATAGTTATAAGGATAAAGACAAGGGCAATAGCGATAATAATAATAGTAATAACAATAATAATAACAGTTGTAGCGATAATAATAATAGTAAAAAGGATTAATAATAATAGTTATAAGGAGAAAGACAAAAGGAATAGGGATAATAATAATAGTAACAAGAATAATAATAACTGTTAAAGCGATAATAATAATAGTGTTAAGGATAATAATAATAGTTATAAGGATAAAGACAAGAGTAATAGGGATAGTAACAATAGAATAACCATAATAATAACAATTATAGCGATAATAATAATAGTTATAAGGAGAAAGACAAGAGGAATAGGGATAATAGTAATAGAAATAAGAATAATAATAACAGTTATAGCGATAATAATAATAGTTATAAGGAGAAAGACAAGAGGAATAGGGATAATAATAATAGTAACAATAATAATAACAACAGTTATAGCGATAATAATAATAATAATAAGGATAATAATAATAGTTATAAGGAGAAAGACAAAAGGAATAGTGATAATAATAATAGTAACAAGAATAATAGTAACAGTTATAGCGATAATAATAATAATAATAAGGATAATAATAATACTTATGAGGATAAATACAAGAGGAATAGGGATAATAGTAATAGTAATAAGAATAATAATAACAGTTATAGCGATAATAATAATAGTAAAAAGGATTAATAATAATAGTTATATGGATAAAGACAAGAGTAATACGGATAGTAACAATAGTAATAAGAATAATAATAACAGTTATAGCGATAATAATAATAGTAACAAGAATAATAATAACAGTTATAGATATAATAATAATAGTATTAAGAATAATAATAACAGTTCTGGCGATAATAATAATAATAATAAGGATAATAATAATAGTTATAAGGATAAATACAAGAGGAATAGGGATAATAGTAATAGTAATAAGAATAATAATAACAGTTATAGCGATAATAATAATAGTAACAATAATAATAACAACAGTTATAGCGATAATAATAATAATAATAAGGATAATAATAATAGTTATAAGGAGAAAGACAAAAGGAATAGGGATAATAATAATAGTAACAAGAATAATAATAACAGTTATAGCGGTAATAATAATAGTATTAAGGATAAAGACAAGAGTAATAGGGATAGTAACAATAGAATAACCATAATAATAACAGTTATAGCGATAATAATAATAGTAATAAGGATAATAATAATAGTTATAAGGATAAAGACAAGGGCAATAGCGATAATAATAATAGTAATAACAATAATAATAACAGTTGTAGCGATAATAATAATATTAAAAAGGATTAATAATAATAGTTATATGGATAAAGACAAGAGTAATACGGATAGTAACAATAGTAATAAGAATAATAATAACAGTTATAGCGATAATAATAATAGTAACAAGGATGATAGTAATAGTTATAAGGATAAAGACAAGGGCAATAGCGATAATAATAATAGTAAAAAGGATTAATAATAATAGTTATATGGATAAAGACAAGAGTAATACGGATAGTAACAATAGTAATAAGAATAATAATAACAGTTATAGCGATAATAATAATAGTAACAAGAATAATAATAACAGTTATAGATATAATAATAATAGTATTAAGAATAATAATAACAGTTCTGGCGATAATAATAATAATAATAAGGATAATAATAATAGTTATAAGGATAAATACAAGAGGAATAGGGATAATAGTAATAGTAATAAGAATAATAATAACAGTTATAGCGATAATAATAATAGTTATAAGGAGAAAGACAAGAGGAATAGGGATAATAATAATAGTAACAATAATAATAACAACAGTTATAGCGATAATAATAATAATAATAAGGATAATAATAATAGTTATAAGGAGAAAGACAAAAGGAATAGTGATAATAATAATAGTAACAAGAATAATAGTAACAGTTATAGCGATAATAATAATAATAATAAGGATAATAATAATAGTTATAAGGATAAATACAAGAGGAATAGGGATAATAGTAATAGTAATAAGAATAATAATAACAGTTATAGCGATAATAATAATAGTAAAAAGGATTAATAATAATAGTTATATGGATAAAGACAAGAGTAATACGGATAGTAACAATAGTAATAAGAATAATAATAACAGTTATAGCGATAATAATAATAGTACCAAGAATAATAATAACAGTTATAGCGATAATAATAATAATAATAAGGATAATAATAATAGTTATAAGGAGAAAGACAAGAGGAATAGGGATAATAATAATAGTAACAAGAATAATAGTAACAGTTATAGCGATAATAATAATAGTATTAAGGATAAAGACAAGAGTAATAGGGATAGTAACAATAGAATAACCATAATAATAACAGTTATAGCGATAATAATAATAGTAATAAGGATAATAATAATAGTTATATGGATAAAGACAAGAGTAATACGGATAGTAACAATAGTAATAAGAATAATAATAACAGTTATAGCGATAATAATAATAGTACCAAGAATAATAATAACAGTTATAGCGATAATAATAATAATAATAAGGATAATAATAATAGTTATAAGGAGAAAGACAAGAGGAATAGGGATAATAATAATAGTAACAAGAATAATAGTAACAGTTATAGCGATAATAATAATAGTATTAAGGATAAAGACAAGAGTAATAGGGATAGTAACAATAGAATAACCATAATAATAACAGTTATAGCGATAATAATAATAGTAATAAGAATAATAATAACAGTTATAGCGATAATAATAATAATAATAAGGATAATAATAATAGTTATAAGGAGAAAGACAAGAGGAATAGGGATAATAATAATAGTAACAAGAATAATAGTAACAGTTATAGCGATAATAATAATAATAATAAGGATAATAATAATAGTTATGAGGATAAATACAAGAGGAATAGGGATAATAGTAATAGTAATAAGAATAATAATAACAGTTATAGCGATAATAATAATAGTAAAAAGGATTAATAATAATAGTTATATGGATAAAGACAAGAGTAATACGGATAGTAACAATAGTAATAAGAATAATAATAACAGTTATAGCGATAATAATAATAGTAACAAGAATAATAATAACAGTTATAGATATAATAATAATAGTATTAAGGATAATAATAACAGTTCTGGCGATAATAATAATAATAATAAGGATAATAATAATAGTTATAAGGATAAATACAAGAGGAATAGGGATAATAGTAATAGTAATAAGAATAATAATAACAGTTATAGCGATAATAATAATAGTTATAAGGAGAAAGACAAGAGGAATAGGGATAATAATAACAACAGTTATAGCGATAATAATAATAATAATAAGGATAATAATAATAGTTATAAGGAGAAAGACAAAAGGAATAGGGATAATAATAATAGTAACAAGAATAATAATAACAGTTATAGCGGTAATAATAATAGTACCAAGAATAATAATAACAGTTATAGCGATAATAATAATAATAATAAGGATAATAATAATAGTTATAAGGAGAAAGACAAGAGGAATAGGGATAATAATAATAGTAACAAGAATAATAGTAACAGTTATAGCGATAATAATAATAGTATTAAGGATAAAGACAAGAGTAATAGGGATAGTAACAATAGAATAACCATAATAATAACAGTTATAGCGATAATAATAATAGTAATAAGGATAATAATAATAGTTATATGGATAAAGACAAGAGTAATACGGACAGTAACAATAGTAATAGGAATAATAATAACAGTTATAGCGATAATAATAATAGTAACAAGAATAATAGTAACAGTTATAGCGATAATAATAATAATAATAAGGATAATAATAATAGTTATAAGGATAAATACAAGAGGAATAGGGATAATAGTAATAGTAATAAGAATAATAATAACAGTTATAGCGATAATAATAATAGTAAAAAGGATTAATAATAATAGTTATATGGATAAAGACAAGAGTAATACGGATAGTAACAATAGTAATAAGAATAATAATAACAGTTATAGCGATAATAATAATAGTACCAAGAAATAATAATAACAGTTATAGCGATAATAATAATAATAATAAGGATAATAATAATAGTTATAAGGAGAAAGACAAGAGGAATAGGGATAATAATAATAGTAACAAGAATAATAGTAACAGTTATAGCGATAATAATAATAGTATTAAGGATAAAGACAAGAGTAATAGGGATAGTAACAATAGAATAACCATAATAATAACAGTTATAGCGATAATAATAATAGTAATAAGGATAATAATAATAGTTATATGGATAAAGACAAGAGTAATACGGATAGTAACAATAGTAATAAGAATAATAATAACAGTTATAGCGATAATAATAATAGTACCAAGAATAATAATAACAGTTATAGCGATAATAATAATAATAATAAGGATAATAATAATAGTTATAAGGAGAAAGACAAGAGGAATAGGGATAATAATAATAGTAACAAGAATAATAGTAACAGTTATAGCGATAATAATAATAGTATTAAGGATAAAGACAAGAGTAATAGGGATAGTAACAATAGAATAACCATAATAATAACAGTTATAGCGATAATAATAATAGTAATAAGAATAATAATAACAGTTATAGCGATAATAATAATAATAATAAGGATAATAATAATAGTTATAAGGAGAAAGACAAGAGGAATAGGGATAATAATAATAGTAACAAGAATAATAGTAACAGTTATAGCGATAATAATAATAATAATAAGGATAATAATAATAGTTATGAGGATAAATACAAGAGGAATAGGGATAATAGTAATAGTAATAAGAATAAT